>JAQMYK010000011.1:8084744-8102498 GCA_030014345.1 Clarias buthupogon | reverse complement strand
TGCCTTTACTAAGCCACCGGACATTGTTGTGAAGGAGCAAATCATCAAATGTTGCATTCACCTCTATTAGAAATGAGTGCAATAAACGATGTTGCAGAGCAGTGGATGCTCTCAGATAATTGACTAGTTTCATGACTGTTGTCATGACTTCTGAGTACCTTTCTCCAAGGCTGGCGGGGAGTAGTGGGAACGTTGCTATAATGATGCTGTTACAGCTGCTGTGATTGGACATAGATGAAGCAGCCAAACCGAGTAGAAGCCTCAAAGATACATCGCGCGGAATCACAATTGCACACTTCATTGAGAACTCATTTGGATTATGATTAAATTTGCATGTTTGTTTTGGCGTCGGTCCAGATTTAACCGTATTGAGTACCCTGGGCCTAATATATTCTACACCATGACATGTGCCATTGTTACAAGATAATCAGTGTGATTCATTTCACCTGTCTGTGATTTTAATGTTATGTCTAATTGGTTTTGTTACATGTAATGTTATGTCTACAAGAATGGATCTCACCATAACTCCTGTTATAGCAGCTCTAGACAGTTGATCCCTCATCACTTTTTACTTATTTAATGGCACAAGCACTGTTAAATTAAAATGACATTCTAACATTCTTAATTGTATGTTAGTACAAAATATAGGAATTTTGTCCAGTGTGAGTCAGGATCTTGTCTCACAGTAACAATTTGAGAAATATGAACAAAGAGATTCAGACTTTTTACATTTAATAACAAATATTTTTATGGCTTTATATCTTTAGAAACTTTTTATTCTGCAAGTGTTACATAAGAGTTCACAAAATCAGCTCCACATCATTAAATCCTTATGTTAGAATTATATTATATGGTGATCAAAACTTAACTACTGCAATCGCATGCTAAACTATATAAATAGTTATAAATAGCTAAATAGTTAAAGTTATAAATGAGCAAATTCTTGTGACAAATTACATTTCACTAGCAAATAACTGGTAAGTTAGATAATAGTAGCTAGAGTACAGTTCAATTATTCGTTAACAAATGTCCCCATTTTATGTAGTAGCTTACAGCTTATCCAGAGTAGCGGTGGAAAGGGACAGGGTTGGGATGGAGGTAAAACATGTTGGGGGTTTACAATTGGAAATATTCATGCGTAATCATACTGTAAGTTGTTGCCTCAATTTGGGTAGATGTGTAGGGTGTTTATTACAAATTTATTACATTTATTACTACCCTGCCTTGATTTCTTTTTTCTATGTATCTCTCTATGGCCGACGGTGAATTATGACCAGTAGAGACAGGAATGAATGGGATAGACAGTGAGTCGAGTTCCTCTTTCACACATGATAAATGTGTCTGGACACCTTCGACATACCACTTCTCGCATTCGTTCCTGCACTGCAGGTCAGCCAAAGACATCTGCCTCTGACACTTCACTTCATGCTCCATCTCTTTCCATGCTCAGATCTGTCATGACTTGTTACATGCTGCCTTATGGATGGCAGGCAAGTTTAGAGGTCACTGGGCATGTTACATTTTGGTGAGTTTTGATCAATTGCCATTTGAACAATTTTGAACTATTGCCAATACTTGCCTTTTGACCAAACGGCGAGAAACAAGAAAGTACCAGATCTTTAAAATATTCCCAATAATTATCCTTTAAAAAATTATCCTAAATGAATAGTTCTGTAATCTATTATGCTGCTTTGCCTATCTTCAGACCGTGATAATCATTTTTCTTTCCATTTAATAACTGATTTGTGTTTTTTAATGAGCAACGTTTTTTTTTTTTTTTTTTTTTTTACAGATTTTTAAGAATAAGAATGCTGCAACACATATCCACAAGTAAAGCAACATGGGACAATGTATTTACCATTGACGTAACACTTACAGTATGTAATATTCAGTACAGGTATTAATTACTGGTTTTCTTAATATGTTTAGAGTTTTAAAGACCTTTCATATAATGTTTCATGGTACTTAAAAGCACTGCAGTATTATAGAATTGAAAACAGTGCCATACCAGCATTTACAATCTATACTCTTGCTATATAAATGACAAGAATATAGCTTTTAGGTAGAATGCTGAGAGCACTGAGGTTATATTTGATACAGATGGGGCCATTACTGAGTTTGACTGCGTCTTAATGAAAGATTAAGTGAGTCACGAGCAATGATATATTTGAAAAGATGGCCAGAGTATAGAGGCAGTCCGAAGTTAAATATGGAGATATTTAGTTTATAAAGTGAGTGAAAAAGAGTCCATAAAAAAAGCAGTACAGACCTTTTTATACCAGTTTTATATTGGATTTTCATTGCACAATTGAAATTCTCTCTTCTATTTCTTCACAAAAGGGCAAAATATGTATTGTCTTCTCTCATATTCCATTGGACCGCCTTTTGGTTTGATTACGCCCATTGCATTATTTTAAGATTTATTTCCATTCGGTCACATTGATTTCTATCCAAGGTCTAGTATTGATGATGGTAGAGTCAGGCCGCTGCATAAAGTCTTTTTCGGCACATCTCGGAGATTCTCAATGGTTGGATCACAATTTCGGCAAACTTTGTCATGTGCGTGCAGTGCGCATACAAGTGGTTGTGATGTAGTGTACAGTACTGTATGCACAGTAGTGCAGTACAGGTCCAGGATGTCCAGAAGCAAGTATAAATGACAGACAAACAGACCTTCTTTTAGCATGAATCATTTAACCATTGGCACGATTCCAAAGAACACTGTACAGTAATATACTGTTTATAGATAATTGTGTTGATATCCTAGTACATAGACGATGTTTGTTGAACTTTTGAACAAATTGAACTTACGAGTGAGCTTTCAGAATGTATTTACTTTTTTTAGCATATACAGTATTTTATTAATACTGATTCATAATACACTGTTTTAAATGAGTGATTACACACTTTTATAAAAAAAAACCCAGGGGTAGTCTTAGCAACTACAGCTAGCTGCTATATTTTAGCTAGAAGGTCAGAGTTTCTGATTTTAGAAACAGCCCAGGACAACAACCTTGAAGACAGTGGAAAGTTTTAAAGAGAAACAGAGATCATCAATGTGTTTAAAGGAATTACAGGAATATATGGTCACTCCCTGCATGTGTTTCAATAATTTCGTGTATTTTTAACATATCTTGGCTGTGGAGTAGGCTGGCTAGCTGCAGCCGTTTCTCACAAAAAAATTTGACAAAATGTGTTAACGGTGCTGAGCCTGAAATCACTAAATATTTTACAATTCCCCTTCGAACAGAGATGTTTTGGCTCTGATGTGCCTTCAAGTAGATGTTGCTTTTATACTCCAGATAACATAAGATACACATGTGAATATATGAAACAAACAAAAAAATTTATATCTTTTTTAAAAAGGCCTAAAAAATTCTCTTTATAACCAGCTGTGAGAATGTCCACACTGTTCTTTGGCCACGGAATGAATGATATCTTTAAACGCTTTCCATTTGCACTTTTGGAGGTAAAATGTACAAGGATTTGTGCAAGGAAATTGCACAAATGGTGTCCAACCAAAACTCACTCACTCATCATCTATACCGCTTTATCCTGTATTCAGGGTCATGGGAGGCCTGGAGCCTATCCAAGGAGGCTTAGGGCACGAGGCAGGGTACACCCTGGACAGGGTGGCAATCCATCCCAGGGCACACACTATGGGCAATTTGGGAACACCAATTAGCCTAATCTGCATGTCCTTGGACTGTGGGAGAAAACTGGAGTACCCAGAGGAAACCCACCAAGCACGGGGAGAACATGCACACAGAGATGAGAATTGAACCTAGCTGGGAATCGAACCTGGATCATGGAGGTGCAAGGTGACAGTGTTAACTACTACACCACCCCAACCAAAACTAAAAAATTAAAATAGTTAGCCAAAGTGATAACATAGAGAGCAATAACTTGTACCCTAAGCCATCTGGGTGCTAGCTTTCAAGTGTATTTCTTTATCACATGTCATGCCATCTGTCGCCATCACCTTTGGCTTGCTCATCAGAGACATTTCATTCATCATTCATTCATTCATCTCATTATTATCTAGACACATTTTTCTCACACATATACACTTCCAAAAATTTTCTTTTTTTTAATTTCTTTTTTGTGAAGCTGCTTTGAGACAATGACCATTGTTAAAAGCGCTATATAAATAAAATTGAATTGACTGGAATTGTTTGACCCTACATTCAATTTATGGTGGTATTTTCATTTTTCTCATCTCCCCTTCACCCTTACCTTGCTATGAAGCAGGTAAATGAATTGTAAAGCCACCCATTGCTGAGCAGTTATAGCTGGATCAATGATGTTCAGTGAGCAATGGCACAATATGTAAAGATGTGTGAATAATGAGTGGGCTCGTAGATGTATGTGCTGCATGGAATGCAGTCCTGTCAGGACATACCGTATACATTAGAGTCAGTCTTATTGATTGATTTCACTCTGGTTATTAGATTTGTTGTGGGAAGCTGGTAGCCTATAAAATAACTGTGAAACTAAGTGTGTGAAAAGAATCTTGATTATGAGTTTGCGATTGAGTGAGAGTTTCAGCGCAGGAGGATTGAATCTAATTTAATTTAAACAAGATCAGCTCTGTGTTTTCAAAGTAACATAAATTCTATTAAATAACCACACTAATCCCAAATACACAAAAAGACAAAGTGTAAATAATTTTACAACTAAATATATAGCTTACATTTCCTCAAAACTTAAAACTTACTGAACCCTACTCAGGTACTGTGATCACCAGCACTTTATATACAGTCAGTAAGGGAGCGTCTAAAACTAATACAATCTGGGAAACGACACAAGATTTGATAATGGAGAAATTCTTCTACATTCCAGGATACCTAATGCATTGCAGGATTAGAATACTTATATTAGTCACTCATAATACATAGAAGAAATTATTGCTTCAAGTCATTTAATTATTCAATTGGACAACTGCTGTAGGGAAGAAGGTGTTTCTTAAGGTGTGTCTGTGTTTTTATTTTTTTAATAGCGCCTTCCAGAGGGCAAAAGTGTAAACAGATGATCTGGCATCATAGACCTTTTCCAGAGTAGTCAATGATTTTCTTCTGTATTTGTTTTCCATTGTTGCATTTTCAGAGATGTGAACCCCTAAATATTTCAAGGAGAAGATTTTTTCCACCTGCTCCACATCAATTATGAGTGGGATTATACTTATGTTACTGCTTTTTCTCATGAAAAATGCAGTACATATACAATACAAAACTTTTTCCTTTTCGTAGCATATGTAAAATAGTTTTATAACTAATAGCTTATAAACAAAAGGAAGTGCATGCAAGTTTCTAAGTTTTGCATTGCACTTTATTGCTTTTTTATAACCACAATATGTTGAATTCTTGACAAATTGGTCATAAGGGGTTTAATTTTCTTTAATATCAACTCTGACAGCAATTCTGGCTGCAAGGCAAATCGCAGGTTTTATATTAGTGTGCAGTTGTTCTAATATTTTTCCAGTTGTATAATAACGGCTAATTCACAGGGACATGAATGCCAGTCACTCTACATAATCTAAGTATAATAATAAAAGGCTTAAAATACATACATGCTGTTCTTTTAATAAATAAAATTGTCTGATCGTGGAGAAGTCTATGGAATGATAATGTTGCACTTTGTGGTTTTTACAGTACAGTACAGTACCATGCTGATACATTGTATAATTTTATGTACATTATACACAATTCAAATAATTATAAATAAACAGGATAAAGTGTCAGCCCTTTAAAAAAATTAAGCATTTTTGAAAAAAATAAATGTGCAGAAAAAATGCAAAATGTGCTACTATAAGAAAAAAAAAGGAATAAATTTAAGTTACTGTGACTGACGGCACTGTGGTGTATTGATTAGGCATTGTCGCTTTGCACCTCCAGGTTGGGGGTTTGATTCCCACCTCGGGGTGTGTGTGCTTGGAGTTTGCATGTTCTCCCCATGCTTGGTTGGTTTCCTCCGGGTACTCTGGTTTCTTCACACAGTCCAAAGACATGCAGATTAGGCTAAGTGGCGTTCCTAAATTTCCTGTAGTGTGTGTGTGTGTGTGTGTGTGTGTGTGTGTGTGTGTGTGTTCTGCGATGGATTGGCTCCAGAGTATACCCCACCTTGTGCCCTAAGTCTCCTGGGATAGGCTCCAAGGCCCCCTGACCCTGTGTATAGGATAAAGCGATATAGACGATGAGTGAGTGAGTGAGTAAGTTACTGCTACCATGGTAATGGTAACTCTCTTTCATGTCAGGACACATCACCCTGTCTTTGATTATTTTCCCATAACAGCATGCACCATTACATTCTATAAAAGGAAAAGTGCAAAACAGGCAATTTTAGGGCCTTTTCTCCTACATTGAAATTCATCAAAACTACCTTAATTAAGGTATCAGACTGTGGATTATTAATATTATTAATCAAGCTGTGAGCAGTTTGGTGGTGTATGCTACCTTTTTCAGGATTCATGGGGAAATGTAGGTTACATTTCAGTGAAATCACTTATTAGGTACAGTGGGGAGTCTTTTCCCCTTAAATTTTCTTCCAACAGACAACTCATCTGTCACTTTATTGCTGACTACCTTTTTCAAAACTTTGTGAATTTAAACAAATCTACCACATCATCCCGTAATGCCAAGTATGTCTATAAATTTACATGACAATGAAATCAGGCATTAGCTGTGTCCCATGAGGCCAGTCCTGCATTAGACCACCGAGCCTGTCTGTAACACAGAGGCAGGTGCTTCTAGGTTCAAAACTCTGCATGCGCTTGTTGAATATACTGCTCTAGATTTCAAAGCTGTTTGCAAAATGAGCTAGCTACGGTAAAGGTTAGTGTTGGGTTTGGGCACTGGTTAGAAGATGCAGGGGTTGTTTAATAGTAAGTCATATTTAAATGTATAGGCCCTTAGCCTAGACAAGGCCTGAGAATATGAGGCATGAGTTAGGAACACAATCTATTTGGGATACTAATCTAAAGGAGAGTGCCAAACATTCACAGACCCATTTACACCTAGATGCAATTTATTTTAAGCCAGTCCATCTACTGGTAGTGTTTTGGAGAGGGAGGAGGAAACCGGAGAACCTACAGAATGGAAAAACTTGTTAAATTTAGACAGACAGTAAACTGAGCTAAGGAGTAAATGTTCATAATATGACAGAAATCATTCCAATATGTTACTGTTTCTATAGTAACAAATCATTCACATGGACTTACTGTATAATATGGATATTGCACATAATCCTGGGCAAATAAGTATAGTGTTTTTCATAAATAATAAAATAAATTTCTGTATATAGGTGTTTCTTTAGACTTTTTCAGTCAGTAGGAAGAGGGTGTTATTTTCGGTTTTCTCTGTAACATAACAAGCTTTTTGTTTTATTAACTTCAATGCAATTCAATCTAAAGAGAAGAAAAAACACGAGGGAAAGAATGATTGTTTATAGCTGCTATAATGGAACTACTGTATCCATCCATCCATCTAGGAATCTCTGTAGTCCAACTATGGACCGTGGAGACCAGTGGTGACCATTGTATTTGTTTCCATTTGTACATCGTGGAAACGCCAATTGGTCTAATCTGCATGTCTTTGGACTGTGGGACGAAACCGGAGAACCCAGAGGAAACCCACCAAGCATGGAGAGAACATGCAAACTCCATGCACACAGACCCAAGGCTGGAATCGAACCCGGGACTTTGAGGTGCAAGGCGACAGTGCAAACCATTAAGCCATATAGGCAAAAAAAAAAAAAAAAAGAAATGCAGGTTTAGATTAATTGCATTGCAGATAAGATTAAAGGAAAATTTAATAAGGACTAGGTGGAATTCTGAAATATGAAGACTATCCAGTATGCTTTGTGGGTATATGGACAAAGTTCTACCCACAGTGTGATGGGCTGAAGTGAAGCGCATGGCAAGCTAATGAATTTGATTAAAGTTTAATAAATGTAATCCAATTTAGTCCAGATTTGAAAGCGGCACGTGTGCATAGCTAAATAAAAACTGTCTAGATTAATTAAAAAATATGTAATATAATAAAAAGCATTGATTTCCCAAGAATAATCAATTTCAGCAGATTATTGCTCTATATTGTTTTTTTTTTTTTCATATATTCAATTACTGCACATTGGTCCTGCTTTGAGGACCATTGAATGCTCAGTCCTATAATGTTCAAAGATTCAGTGCAGATAATGGATTTGTAAATGCATTAGTAAATGCTAGAGGATAATAAAGACCATCGAAAAAGCACTTTTTTTTGACTCTGCACTGGGACAGAAGATCCAAATATCACGGCATGGCTGGCTCAAGGATTTTTGTGAGATCTTTGGAAAAAGGCTAAAATATGAACCAATGCAAAATCCTTGTACAAATTGTCCCACTTTCACTTCACTTTAACCTTTATGGAACAGAAATGCATTTTCCCCATATGTTTTATGTATAGAACTGTGTCTTGTCTTTAATCCAAGTTGTATCTCAAGAGTCTATACTGCATTGTCTATTCTTCTGAGAAAGTTGGGTTGTGATGGACTCTGTGAGTGTAAGGACAGAGCAGCGGTTGTGATGACAGACATCTAGGATAATATGTTCCCATAGGTGTAGTGTACTAAAATGGCTGGTTAAAGAATGCCTTGTACTTTTCTTACTGACTGGCATCATATATCAGTTGGGAAGTAAAGTGAAAAAAATGGTAAGTTTCTCCAGTTTGTTCATTTTCTTAGAGGGTTTCGATTGCTATCACACAACTCTTACAGATGTGTCTGTGTATTGAAGTATGTCATAACACAACCAGAGTCGGCCTCGAATTCCATTAACCACAACAAAACACAGGCTACAATAATGGCCACTATGGAATAGAATTCCCCAAATTGCACTACACAGTCACATTCACACTCACCTGAGTTCTAATCATGCATGTCTGTTTCTAATCAGTCACACTCTATATAAACAGACTCTGAACTCATGCTCATTGCGAAGTATTTGCACAGTTGCTTATGCTTGACTTTACGAAGCTTTAGTTTCCATGTATTTGGATATATAAAAAAATTTGACAAGCTGTTCTGTTCTCTGTTCTTTGGATTTTGGCTTAACCTGTGAAATTCTGTTCATCAACAGACCTTCTGCCTGTCCCTGTTTATGATCCTGTTTTATGTCTTGGATGTATATGCCTGTGCTGCCTTAAGCAACGAAACGCTAAACTGCATTTGCGTCTGTCTAAGCTTTTATCATTGCACCATTCTCTGCCTTTTGTTTATCCATTATTTTACTGTATTTAACCAGGATACTTCCTGTTGGCATGGTGGTGTAGTGGTTACCACTGTGGCTTTGCACCTCCAGGGATGAGGGTTCGATTCCTGCCTTGGGTTTGTGTGACTGGAGTTTGCATGTTCTCCCCATGCTTTGTGGGTTTCCTTGGGTACTCTGATTTCCACCCACAGTCCAAAGACATGCAGATTAGGTTATTTGGCATTCACAAATTGCCCATAGTGTGTGTGTGTCCACTGCAATCGATTGTCACCCTGTCTTGGGTATACCCTGCCTCATGCCCAAATTCTCCTAGGTTAGGCTTCAGGCTCCTCACAACCCTGTCCAAAATAAAAAGCATAGAAGATGAATGAATATTTCCTTTCACAGTGTCTTTTTTTATTTCATACTTATTATATATCATAATGGATTATAACTTGATTAGAGTAAACCTTTTCAAACACCGCTTACTGCAAATCTGATGCATGTGATCTGTACCATCATGATGTTGTACATTCTTGCAAGGCTGAATCACATATTGAACACTTCTTCAATTAGTCATTCATTCATCTTCAGTAAGCACTTCAACCTGATACGGGTCCCAGTGGAGTCATAGGCAACAGGCAAGAATTCACGCTGATTCACACCAGTCCATCAAAGCCACCATCCAGACAAACATTCACGATTAGGGACAAACTTATAACTACCTGCCAGCACATTTTTGGAAAACTGATAATAACCAAGCTCAGGATTGAATCAGAGGTTTTGAAGCTGCGAGGCAGCCATGATGCCCACTGTGCCACTTAATTAAGTGTAAGTGACAACAATATTAATAGGATAGACTTGTGTTATTTAACCACTTTTATACTGCATATTTGTTATGAAGGATGTACTCTTAATTTAATGAAACAGCAGTATGATGGAGATTGCTACAAGAACAAGGTTTTATTTTTTCATAGTGATAGAAATTATATTTCAACTTTAAGCAAAATATTAGTGGTGATCTTTTTAGCCACTCTCGTATGCAGCTTGTCCACTGAGAAATCTAACACCGTTCGCCTGTGTTCCCTCCCTGCAGTTTGACATGCAGCAGATGTCTCTGGAGGAGCTTAAACAAGTCCTGTTCCATGCCTTTCGAGACCATCTGACAATGAAGGACATTGAAAACATCATTGTGAATGAGGAGGAGAGCCTGAAGGACAACTCAGGAAACTGCCAGACTGAATTTGAGGGAGGTGAGTGGTAAAGACTGCTGGCATTATGTGGCACTGATTTCACAGGATCTGTACCTGATTGGGGATCATATCTTTTTTTTTTTATTATTATTATTATTATTATTTCTTGCCTATAGCTTTAGGACATAATTAAGTGCTGCAAATCAAACACAATGTAAATATCATTGTGGTTGTGACTAGGTAGCTATTTTCCGAAATATTGGTACTCACATACCCTCTTGTCTCCAGATGTCTTGATAGACTCAATTAGCCATTATGCTTAATGCTTACAAGATGCTCAACTCCCAGACATTACACCTATTATAGCCTCCCGGGATCCAGACTCTCCCATTGTGTACATAGCAGTTTCTCCTTACTGTTTCTGTTTAGTCGCACCTGATAGCTATGAACTTAATGTTATATAATACCCATAAATAATACCAATAATACCCATATCAATGTGAGACTACCTGTAATGTTGCCAGTCAAGTCAGTTTGCTTGCTGCAGTGATATTAGTTGATCAGATTAGGCTGAACTCCTTGGATGGCTAAAAACCAACACCTTAATGTTAGTTTTATTTTATTCTTTAATAACATACTACAAGCATGGTAAATGATGTGTATTATTAACAAACTATGTGACACAAGACATCATCAGGCCTTTTCTCTGAGCTTGAACGAGATTAAAACAGTCTGTTTTACTTTTTCAATTTTAGACTGAAAACTACAAAGTCAAATAGAACAAAAAAACCTGCCTTATAATCTATTGTTTCATGTACTCATCTACTGTTCTTTCTTCCCTCTTTGCTCTGCATGCTGCTTTTTTTTGCTCATATTCATTCATTTCATCTGCCATTCGGATTTGCAATGTGCCAGATGAGAATGGCCTTTGGTTTCTCTCCGAACATTAGAGTAGATGAATAAGACGTAAACTAGGGCGAATGTGGCAAGAAGACAGAAATCAGACAGGCAAATGAAAGGAAAGAAGCATAATGTGGTCTATTTCCTCACAAGGACAAATGAGTGCTTCTGGTTTTCCTTTACACAGCTACACACTGGAGAAGTAGTGGAAAAAAATGAATCGGGTAGGAATGAAAGAAAATCCCCTGGTGAGAGTGAATGGGAGGCACAAATCTGTTTTCTTAATCAGTGATGTAAATTAAGAGCACTTTTGTTGATACACTTCCAGTCTCACTCTCGGATCTCAAGAGAGACACACAGCCTCGCAGATAAGAGAGTGGAAGAGGAGAGATATACTTAATAAATAGCAGTTGATAAAAACCTTCATCTGTAATTGAAGGCTGAGGAATATTATGCATGCAACATGTGAGCTTAGCTATAATTTAGTGGTGTAACCCAACAGCACTGTCTGTATCTGTATCAGGTTAGTGCAAATATCTGTATCAGCATTAAGATCTAAGTGAGTGTAGTTTAAAGGACAGATATTATACCAAATTCAATTTTAGTCAATTTATATATATATATACATTTTTAAAAAGTTAATCAAAGAATGTGACATCCCGTTTTTTATTCTTTTTCCATTTTTGTATTGGCCGGAGCTTTAAAAATCCATTTTGATTTTCCTCTAATGTGACCTCATTTAAGGAAAACCCTCCCCCAGCTTGCTTAGCTTTGCTGATCTCTATCAGGACCTGGCTATTATGACTTGGTTAATTACATAACCACTGAAACAGTGTGTGTGAAGGATGGTTAAAAAACATAATGCATTTTTGCATCGCTTTTTTGTACTATCTAAGCGGTATATCAGCTGGAGCCTTAACAGACACACTTTGGGGAGCTCTGAGACCTGCGTTAGCTTGTTTAAAGAAATAGAAAAAAAGGACCTTTGAAACGATTGATCCCCTGTCATCTTTTCAGGCAAGCTTTTTTTTTTTAATATAATACTCCTCCTATTCATATTTGTATTGGTATCACATTATCTCTTTATTCTGAATATTGTATGCGTATTCACACTCATACTATAAATGCAGGTCAAGTCTGGAACATGATATTGCTGATTGCTGATTTGCATTGTTGTCAGAGCATGTTTAAACTATTTTCATATAAACATTATCTTCTTTTTTTTCAGTTAAAGTATTTGCACCTTTGGCTAATAATTCTGCTGCCTTTAAATTGACTTTTTGCTCTCTGGCTAATCAGCAGCCAATTAGAGCTAACCTAAGAGGCAAGGAAGGAATGAGAATGCTTAGGTCACTCAATACAATGATGTTTGGTCTCTTCACAAAGTCTGACTGTCTGTTTTCACTATCAGGTTCCAGCTGCACATTTAGTTTCTCTTCTGTGTGACTTCTTTAGTGCACTCTAAAGGGAAGAATCGGCAAACGTGCGTCCGCAAGAGCCTGATCTGCGCTTTCGCGATGGCCTTCATCATCAGCGTCATGCTCATTGCGGCCAACCAGATGTTGCGTAAGGGTATGGATTAGCTCTGTCCACTGTGACTCGTGACTGATAATACCTCTGCTCCACTTATTTAGCCAAACAGGACATATCAACGAACAACTAAATATGTCGTTGACATTTATTGCTTTGTAATTGGACTTGCAGTGAGCAAGCGTCCCACTGTGCGGAAGACACCAGCCCACTACGCTCTGGATTTAATGCACTCTATAGACTTCTATGCATCCAGCTTTAAAGCATATAATAAAGAAGTACTTCCTCAGAAGAAACGGAGCCAATACATGGGTGTAAGAAAAGTCACAAACTGTGACATCATAAAACACTAATAACAGTTGTTTACCCTCCCTTTATCTCTCTGACAGGAAGACACAAGGGCTCCCCTTCGGTGCCCCTTTAATGCAATAAAATTTTGGCCCCCTCTTGTATTTGTACGTGTTTTTCTCCCATCTTCTCATCAACTTCAGACGCCATCTGAAACAGGAGTCATGAAGAGGACGCCATTCACCGGTATCTCCCATCAACTTCAGTTCATTGTCTGTACTTGAGCATGTGCATGTAAACCTGCTTCAATCCGAATAACAGCATTCAATTTTGCTCTCAAGAGTCATTTTCTTGATTAAAAATGGAGTCACACAAGCTGTAGCAAAGCACAGTGATTGAAGGATGATGCCATATTTTCCAGACAATAAGTTGCTCTGGAGTAAAAAAAAATGTACATCTATGTTTAGGAAAGTATGGGATTCGATTATTTATATGTTTTTGTATTCTCATTAGATGTTATATTCACCTTTTTAACAGTTCAACAGGAAGAATTCTGTCTGGCATTTTTTTGTGTGTATTGTATCTTTACAATCATGCAGATTTAGGTCATACAGCAACATGATTGATGGACAGGCCTGAATCCTTCCTGATCCTAATTGGCTAGATGTGGGTGGTGCACATAATTTGAATTTTCTCTCATTTACAGAGCCTGGTGCAGCACAGAGACCAAATGTTTTGCCTCTGAGCAGATATTTAATTGAATATGAGGATAATTTTGACAGGCACCAATGTCTTGATTTATAAATCCCTCAGCCCACCTCTAATGCAAAACATTCAGCTACCTGGAAGTGGGCATTTTATAGTCTGGAAAATATGGTTCATAATTACACTCAGAGTAACTGATAATACCTACGTGTATACATGGAAACCTAATGTATGTGTAGCTATAATAAAAGAATAGCTAGGTTAGTAATTGTTAGTCATGCTTGAAAAAATGTACAGACATATCAGGGGTTCAGTCATTCTTTTTGATCAAAGCTGAGTATGAGGTCTTAAGGTCTGATGAACATTTTGTCTGATTACCAGTACAGTGATTCACTTCTGCAGAAGTGTCTATGATAAGTTTTTGGACTTTTTTTGGTCCATTTTTGATTACTCATTCAGTTCAGACTCAGGCTCAGTGAATGCAGCATTTAGGTGCACCTGAAATAAACTGGTCTGTCTCTTCTCTTTATGTCTTTTTATCTCCTGTTTCTGTATGTAACCCCTTCTCTGTAGTGAAAATATTCAACCTGTTTTTGAATATATTTAAATGTGTCAATACTCCCTTTGCCTGTTCACGCTGTTTATGTGGAATAGTGTAGCAGAGTCATGTTCTCTCATATAGCACTGCATGCATGTCTGTGTATATAATGCTGTATTAGCAGAACTGTCTGTTGGATGCATACCTAAATGTCTATAGTCCATGCATGTATGAAACTGTTTCTTCACATATGTGTAAAGCACTGGGTTTTGCTTTTTAAAAATCATTTATTTTAATGGAAGCATTCCATGTCTTCCTGTCATCTCTCATGTTTAAAAAGAAATGATGAGATTGTTGAATGAAATGGGTCATTACAAGTGATTTATGTAAGGAATAATACACACCAGGGCATGTGGTTTAAGAAAAAATAATAGATAATTATTTTCCAATGACAGCATGTACTGAAGTGTCTTATTCCTTTTATATCACAGCAGTTTGCAAACTATCATAATAATTTTTTTTTTCGTAACAACACATTTCATGTTACTGAGAACCCGCAAAGCTCGCCCTCTTGATGAAAAAAAGAAAGGTACAGCTTTATCTGTCACTGTTACAAAGAGCTGACACTGGAGACTCCTTCCCAAAATGTTAAATATTCATCTGCTAACACATTACTCATCTGTTTATGTGGCCCATCTGCCTTGCAATGCCCTATGTAAGTTGCTATACTATAAACAAGGTTTAGGAAAGGTGAACATTAAAATTAATATTAATATTAAAATAAACTTGAGTTGCCTTGCAGATGACACTACTGCTATTAGAGTTTAAAATGAATGACAAATGAGATCAGCAGGTGGTATAAGTGTGGAATAATAGTTGTACCCTATGAAACAAAAAGGGTCCAAATCAGACAAATTCTTAGGGGGTGAAGATTTGCTGTCTAAGACAAAGTTGCACTAATGCCAAACAGTGGGAATCCAGCAAGAGTCAGGAGGCAATTGTGAATGGATATAGACAACTGTAGTACCACACATGTATCTCTTTCTTATTACTATTATGAAAAATATTTGTGTAAATGTGTAGAAAATATGTAGAAATGCTACAGTCCCAGTGAAGTAGGTGGGGTGTCTGTGCAGGTCAGGTCCCTTGAGGAAAACAAGGCTATTCAATTATTTTTGTCAAATTTGGAATGACATTAAGATCAAATAAAATCTGCTTTAAACTGTATTATTCTGAGTGGACAGATCTTGGATTGGATCCTAGACTGGATTGTTGATGTGCAGGGGTTTTGCAGAAACCTACCTTTTAAGTTAATATGTGGTCAGTGGCTCCACCTAGTGAGCCTTCAATTTGATTTTTTTTTTATTATTATTATTATTATTATTATTATTATCATCATCATTATTATTAAGGAGAAAGCAAATATTGAATATGAGCATATAATCTACCTTAAATTACCTAAACATCTAAATCATTAACCAAAACCAATACAATATATTTAAATTCCATCATCCCCAGTTAAAGTATACTTGTAAAAAAAAAATATATGCAATGTTTTGTCCATATACAAAATGATGTTTAGGTCTATGCTTCTGTCGTGTGCCATTCATGTTGATGCCATGGGCTGAATGTGCCAAAATTCGAAGTGCAATAGTCTATTTATGCCCCCGTCATTCAGTTTAATCTACACATTACTGCCAAATCTACTTCTGTGACTGTCCTCTGTTACAAACACTCTTTTGGCGCTTTTTTGTTTGTTTGTTTGTTTGTTTGTTTGTTTTTGTTTGTTTGTTTGTTGTGTACAGGTTTTGAAGAAATTTTGTTTATTACACTTTATTACAGTTTTTGTTTTGCTTCTGAATTGTTTGTGTTTTCTTCCTAGGTTTTTATTATACTTTCAGGATTTTTTATCTGGTAACGGGGCAGCGGGCTCTTGAATATAGTTTGCTCTCAATCCAGAATCCTCACTTTTAGCATGCCAAGTAAAATGTTCAGAAGAAATTTGTATTATGTACTTATTCTTATGTATATGATGTATTTTATTTTTAAGAGGGAACGTGGATATGCTTAATGGTATACAATTTGCATGCAGGCTATGGATTGACATTAAAATTATAGCAATATGATTTTTAAATAAGAAAAGCAAAACTTCTAAGAAAATATGAACATATAATTTGTATATTGAATAAATGACCTATACAGTGAATGTCAAAATAAATACCTTGTATCAACTACAATGAAGACTAATTTTCCCTCCTTTCTCTAGTACTTGCATTTTTTCTTTCTTTCTTTTATTCTTTCAGTGTTTCAGACATGAAGCAGGCAATCTGATCATGGCTCCAGCACACTGAGAAAACTTTCTACCTTCATGGTGTGCAGGCAGCGATGAACGACTAGGATACATGCATAGTGTATCAGGGGATTATATAGAGAAATAAAGGTACTTTTTACTCCCATAATTGTGTTTTGTTATTCTGCACAATAAAAAGTCTTCATTTGACTTGTAGTTACTAGCCTGTATCACTGCCAACTTAAATCAAATCTCAATTATCCAAACACAATCTATGAACTAACTTTAACAAAAGCATTTATGAGGTCAGACACTGATGGTGGACGGGAAGTTCTGGCTCGCAATCTCCGTTCTAGTTCATCTCAAAGGTGCTCGATGGGGCTGAGATCAGGACCAGTCAAAGTTCTTCCACACCAAACTCATCAAACCATGTGTTCAGAGTTCTTACTTTGTCCACTGGGACACAAGCTATCAAAATTTGCCACAAAGTTGGAAGCATAGCATTTTCCAAGATGTCTTGGTATGCTGAAGCGTTACGAATGCCATTCACGGGGGTTTGATTAAAACACCTGAATTCAATAATTAACAGGTTTGGCCAAATACTTTATTCTATATATTGTATGTTAATGTAAATACTTCCAGTAATCTGAGTGAGGAGGAGAAAAGACGCAGAGACAGAACAAAAATAAGATTAAACAACAAGAAAGATGATGAAATAAATGTTGTGACGTTGCATAGGGTTGACGTAAGAAAACCACAGCGAATGCGCGCTGTTATCAAAGCTAAAGAATGTTTAATATAAGATATTAAAATGTGCGACTTTTTTGGAGTCAGGGAGATGACGTCGTGTTCTGTGATTGGACGGAAGCACGCACGCGCTTATTTTCCGTTTCGTTTCTAAACACAGGAGCAGTAAACGGAGGAGTTCTGTAAGTATACACGCTTACGGTAGGTTAACGATGGCATATATTATAACTAGGCGGATATCTATATGTATGGGTTACACCCGTATTTACAGATAATTCTTATTGTTTTATTTTTTTCTCAAAGCGTTTTCTGTAAGGCCAGTTACAAGCCGATATGAATT
>JAQMYK010000011.1:8063649-8084681 GCA_030014345.1 Clarias buthupogon | reverse complement strand
CTTCATCATCAAATGTGGCGGTGTGGATACCTGAGGGAGGCTGAATTAAACCAAAAAACACAATTTAGTCTACAATTATGCCATAATGCGTGCATGGTAAACACGGAAGTGACAGCTCATGTGATTTTGGTCATATGATTTAATAACGTTAGTTCTAAAGCGTTCTTCCTAAAATTTCCCTAAAATCATGTAAACGTTTATATAAAATTATTAGAGACTATAAGACAGAGGTTTATATACTGTAATGTACCCATGCCTGATGTCATATTCAGCTTAACACTGAGTATATACTTATTTTATTTATTTAATAATAAACAACAATGGCGTTTTTTGAGACAAACACACTGGATCAACTTACTAATGTCGCCATGTTGGTTCTACTCAGAGTTGCCAGATTTGTATAAAAATCACCTTCTTAATAGTTAATGAAAAACTCTCACTCAATAATTCACCATCTATACCGCTTTAACCTGTATATAGGGTCACGTGGGGCCTGGAGCCTCTCCCAGAAGACTTAGGGTCAGAGGCAAGGTACACCCTAAATGTTGTGTCACTCCATCGCGGGGCACACACGCTCACACGCTCATTCACACACTACACACACTCCAGTTAGCCTAATCTGCATGTCTTTGACCTGTGGGAGGAAACACAAGAACGTGGAGGAAACCCACCAAGCACGAGGAGAAATGCAAACTCCAAGCAAAAAGACCCAAGGTGGGATTCAAACCCAGACCCTGGAGGTGCAAGGCAACAGTGCTAACCATTAAGCCACAGTGACACCCTAATGAAAAAACAATCCCAAAAACCAAGGATAAGTTCATCCCAAACCCTACATGCTGATTAAAATCCAACGTTATTCATATCATTTTTACGAATCAAAAGTTTTTTTTTTTTCATTCACCATTTTGATTGATCTTTGTAGATGTGGTGAATCTGCAGCCTATCCCAGGAACACACAAGGTGTGAGGATAGTACTTGCATGCCAGTCTATTCCAGCTACTCTAGACACAAGCGCACACACACTTGCAAACTCCCTCTAGGCTCCTGAATTTTGCACAAAAATCGAAAGGAGCAAGTTACCAGAAGAACTCATAATCTCTAGCATGCTCAGTAAAACCTAACAGCTGTTTTACTTACAGTATTGTGCAAAATTCTTAGACATGTACAGATGTACAAAGATGCCTTTTTTTTAATTCCCATTTCTACATAAAAGAAACTTCTATAAACAGCATTAAGAGTAATAAAATAAATAATGTCAATAATTGGTGTGAAAACTCTTTGTTGAAAATAGTCGGTAGTGTTTGATTCAGATTTGTGCAGTTTTCTAAGTAAAACAGCTGTTAGGTTAGAACTACTTCTGGTAACTTTGTCAGATTTTCACACATGCAAATACTCTTCTGTAATGTCATTTATTTATTAATTTTTAAGTTAAGTTGGGAAATATTGAATGTTTTATCCACAAAAATGTTGACATTATAATTGTATATAACAAAGTTTGAACTAAAGATAATATGGTGCTTGAAAGAGGAGTGTAAGTAAGAAATGGCTTCAGTGTAATGTTGAGGGCCTTGTGTGAGAACCCAGTGAAAGCACTCCCAACTTTGATTGTTGGCCCAGAGACCACTGCTCCCACTACCACCACACACATGCCTGACCATCACACTCACCTAGAGTAGATGTCAGGATGTCAAATTCTTGCGCTGCATTTTTGGCAGACTATGACTTCATGTAGTTTGGTTTGTGCATTGTCATGCTGGAATATATTTATTAACCCATACAAAAAATAAAAAACTGTAATGCTGCAGCATACTCTAAAACATTCTTACAAATGCTAACAGTAGTGTTTTTATTTGTCTTTCTTACAGTTTGCTATTCTTTCTCATTTAACTAACTCCTGATGTTTATAAGTCCCACTCTCATTCCCAGACTTTGTTATGTAGATTTGTATGACTTCAAAGACCTGAAAAGTTAGTTTATTTAAATCATAATTCTGCATTACACCCTCCACAATAATTTGACAGTCAGACTTGCATCATTTCTGACTTCAGCATGTTCGGCAGACAAAGTAGGAAACTGGTGTTTAAAATATTGTTTAAAAAAAAATAATGCAGTTTCTATTCTTAGACAACTTACCACCTAAATACCTAGACTTACAGTCCTGTGCAAAAGTCTTGAGCCAATGTGCATTTACTTATAGTAAACTAAATAAAATTATGTCAAATGAAATAATAATAATAAGACTCTAAAACTGTTCAGGTACAAGGACCGGACTGAAAATGAAACTTTTCGACAAGACTACATAAAAAAAAAAATACATAAACATACTTTTGCACAGTACTGTGGGTAAAGCTTTTTGTTTTCTTTTTTTTAAAACAAAGAATGATCTGTGTGTTTTGTGCATTCCTTACATATTCATACAGGTTTATGTTTACAAGTTACAATTATAAGAAATTAAAAGAAATTTTATTTATTTCTTTATTTCTTTATTTATTTTTAAACCTCACTGTACCTAAAAACATACCACACCATGACTTCAAACCTGTGGTATGTACAATTTGTTTCCCATTACAGTCCTAGTGTCTTTCTATTTTTACCCCAGTTATACCTCGGTGCTGCCAATTTGACAAAAACCCTTTCTGAGGTCTGTTCTGGTTATTGTAGCAATATAAAAGCAACACAATGACCAATTAATACCATAACTAAAAGATTTTTCTTCTAAACATAGGTTATACTGTAGTTAACACATTCGTTGTTACTTGCTAAAGGGTAAACAGCTACTTTAAACATCCTGGCCACCATATAGAATATAGCATGTAGTGTGTTATGTTAAAAGTAAAGTTCTTGCATTGTGTCATTACAGATCGCGGGATGGCCTTGTGACTACTATATCGGCTCTGCATCAACAAAACCCTGCCGAGAACATACTGGTGGAAGAAAAAACATAGACTAATGTAACTCTAGTCTTACTTCCAGCTGTGCTGAATTCTGTAATAATGTGTGACTGTAAAAAGAGAAAAAAAAGAGTGACACTTTTTCTCCTCTGATATGTTTCTCAGACAAGTCATGGCTCAAGACATTGTGGCAAACAAGGATGTCGCATTTGTGATTTTGCAGAAGAAGATCCAGTCTGCAAAAACCCCTGAGGAAAAAGAAAGATATGAGAAGCAAAGGTTTGACCTTATGCAGGTAATCTGTGATTGATTGAATGATTGTATTAATTATGTAATCATCCTCCAACACAGTAACAACATAATATAGGTCTGCTGTAACCCTCTGTTAATAGAATCTGCTTAACTGCACAGTAATAACTAGTTATCATACAAAACAGTAATTCTTCAGCAAATAAAAAACAGAGTTTTGTAGACCTTACATTCATTTGTTCGTAGTGTGTTTAGCTTGTGCATAAATGTTTAAGATTGCAGTAACTTGTAGCTGAAGCAAATGATTTGTTTCCTTTTCCACTCTTGAGATCCCTGTTTTCCTATAAATTCACCCCTAAACTAATTTATTTCTCCTATACCATACCAGTTCTAAGACATCTAGACAAATGCTAAGACATTTTTTTTAAACGTATTTATCATTATATGTATATGTAAATTGAGTGTCTGTGAAACAGTTCTTGCTATGATGCTATAAGTCAGACTCTCTAATTGTCTCTTTAAAAGGTGATAAAACAAAACAATCAGCCTTTTACCTTAATGAGAAATGGCAAAGCTCTACATCCTGAAGGCTTTTCTTTCTGAAAACATGAAAGAGCAGTTTTGCCTCTGCTAGTCTTGACTCTGGACTCCTCTCTAAAAATGTTCAATAAACATCTCCTCGTAAAAACCTTCACCATATCAATAATTGTGCAGTTTTAATCATTTTGTGTGGTGCAACCACCATGCAAGTCTCTTTGTAAGCTTTAAATATAGGAATAATAATATCATCAAAGGCTGACAATCAGTTCTTGGCAGTTCTTTTCCTTCCTATTTCTTTAAAGGACAAACATTTTTTTTATTTTATTTTATGCTAATAATCTTTTGGGTATTTCTTTCCTTAGGGAAGAGAACTGGTCATAAAATCCATGCATCAAATCGTGACAAAGTGCACAAACTCCCCTGAAGAAGTTGAAAAGATTTTGCACGGAAAGAGCAAAGCCCACGGAACCCGTGAATATAAGGAAGTTGCTGAGCACTACAAAGAAAAGTGCTTTAACTGGCATGAGACAAAGGTGAATATCTTACTTTCTTGCTGTTATTATAGATGTGTATAACGTCAGCACGTCATTCTGCTTGTTTTCACACTGCGTTTGTTGAATTTTCAGTATCAGTCTGCAATGGAGCACCTTTATCTCTTTTCTAACTTGCTTGAGGAGAAAGTTTCAGTGGAAAGGTAATGTCGTCATAGCATTTAAGCAGATTACACTACCTGTGTACAATCACCAGAGGCACCAGTGATCTCTACTACTTCCTTCCACGTCTAAATACACATTTATTAAGAAGTTATACGGTATTACTAATAATGTGGTGTAAAATCATCTGTAATATTTGTGCATGACACAGTTAAATGGGAACTAATTGTATAGACTAAAACTGCAATGGGGAACTGAAGAAATGTTCAACCAACAATGTATGCCATAGGATTAGTCTGACGAATCATGTATCACTTTGCTGCGTCATGCCTCATTTGCAGATCTTAATTTAAATGTCACTTATGTTGGATCTATGGTGTGGACAAGCATAGAAATAATACAATCGCTTGTTGATTTGTCACTTGCTAGTATGAACACAGTGTGATCTGCTGCTGTAATCATTAAGACTGTCCTGTGTGCATCACAGCACTTTTGAAAATATAATCCCACTATTTAAATTTAAACACACTCACTATTTGTCTTTGTTCTGCTACACTTATAAAATGTGGTGATTTAGCTTTATTTTTCAGAACTGAAGGTTGCTAACATTGCAGTGCCAAAATGTGCAGTTCCTCAAATGTCCACTGGGGGCTTTTAACTTTACAATAAGACATAAATGTATAAAATGTATTTTGGTCTACATAATTTGATTCCCTATTTATAATAACTGCATGTGGGTGAATTTATGGCAGCTTCATTGTAGGTGTAAAACCACTAGATTTCTGCTATGCATTACTTACTAGCTAACTGAAATCATTGTAGGTTAACTTACCACAAGAAATGTAGCAGGGTCTGGAAATCGGTGTTCATTCAAATACAGTGTAATGTTAAATCTATCGTTGACATCATTCTTGACATTGACATTCTTTTTTATGAATTATTTTAAAATACCTGCAACACTGTTGTACCTGATGAACTATATCACACTAGCACAGAGGCAATGCGAACAGTCAAGCAGGGTGTTATGGTGCATTGCAACAGACAAATAGCCGATAGTATTGGTGCTATTACATATTTTAATATATTGTAGTAACGGTGTGACATTTCATCACTCTTTGAACACATCATGTCTCCTAATAACTGCCTTACAGTGCTTCCTTTCTTTTTGTGTCAGGATTAAGAGTGCAATTGATGAAGTGGGTGATGACATGAGAACCAAAATGGAAAACGAAAAAGAACAAGAACAGGAAAAAGAATAATAGTGAAAATGGAAAAGAAGAGAATAGAAGTTGGACACGTCAAGAATGCATGAAATGATTGATTTTTTTGTTTGTTTGTTTGTTTTTTTTCAATTAATATACGGCAAGAGAGGCTATAGAGACTGCTGTTCCAGTATTACTAACTACCTTTTAAACAAAATTATCTTATCACTACATGTAAACTGAGTGGGCTCTCATGATTATGTCGTGTTTCTTCAGTTTGGCTGACCATATTTCTCATATATCATCTGGGATATTTTTAAGTTTTCGATGAGACTTTTTTTCTCTCTCTCTCTCTTTTAATGCCTGTGAGCTGTCAAATGTTTTTCACATAACTAATGCATTAGAATCCACAATGAATAACTGGAGAAGTGTAAAAGTCTTAAATAGTCAATCTTAAGAATTCTCAAAGTTTAATAAAGCAAACCTTGATTTACTTAAATTTATTGCTGTTCTTCTTGTCTATTTGAGTTTATGATATTCTGAGGAAATATACTGCATGCTAAATTTTTGTAGCTTACAGTTACAACTTACATTTGAAAATATTGGACACACCCAGCCATTTTCTCTACTGATTTATTTTAATACATTGTAAAAAAAAAAAAAAAAAAAAAAAGCTGAAAGCGTCCAAAATATGCCATAGTCTTTCAATAGTTCATATTGAGATGTGTCTGCTACTTTACCTTTACAACGGCTATAATCTAAGGTGAAATTAACTTTTTGTTCTTACTTTCCTGGGAAAGTAAAGTTTCTTCATGAGAGACAGTTTCCTCATGTTTCTTGATGGGTTTAGCAAATGCACTTGACAATGCTGTTCTTGTAAGAACTATTCCAAAACAGCTGACCTTCCTGTCTTAAAATAACAACTGACTGTTGTTGTTCTTACCTAATTACCAAATGCCTAATTTCATAGTTTTGAAACCTCCAGTATTGTTCTAGAATGTAGAAAATAAATCACTAAACAAAAACATTGAATTGGGTGTTTCCAAACTTTTGATTGGTACTGGTCATGAGTAAATGATGGATTGGTCACTTTCCTAGATTAGTTATGGTCATCCCTTCATCTTTGGACATCCTAATGCAAGTATGAACTCTCTCATACACACACCGTTCTCATTAAATAGAAGAAAAGAAAAAAATTTCCACAAGGTTGACTTTATTTCAAAACCTTCCCTAAAATCTAAATGTCTTAATTCAGCAGCACAGATTAGAAAATATACAATACAGCCAGCACCAGAATTATCAGCACCCTTAGTAAATGTGGGTTAAAAATGTTAAATGATACAAAAATGTTACCATGAATGTCTTTGTTTTCATGTTTTGTGTTTCATGGGCACAATTTCAGATGGACAACATAAGAGAAATCCAAGCTGTAACAAATTTGTATATTTAAAAAGCATATCACATTATCATTTTATTGTTACCTGAGAACAAGGGAATAATGTTGAAGCTGACTGTATAGACGCTTAAAAGAAAAGACATAATACATTTCTCTCCACAGCTTCCTGCTGGAGGAACCGGAAGCCATTTATTTACAGATGGTAAAGATGCCTTTCCATGGCCATGGCAATAAAACATACTTTGAAAAAGAAAAAGAAAGTCAGATCCAAATTAACGTAAAGCATCTCAGTCCAGTTAGTATTCTGAACTCCAGTTAGCAAGCTTGACAGCAAACCTTTATTATGGGAACAAATAAGCTTAAAGTCTTTTTAAATTTGGACTACAGTACACTGATAATTGTATGAAGGCCATACCAAAAGTAATGCAAAACATGTTGGTGTAACTATTTTAACTAACTGACATAGGTCATTCAAATTGCACGTTTGTAGGGTAATTCTTCCATCACAAGCAACTGCACCATTGCTGAACCCAACTATTGAATCCTCATTGAAAATCCCCTTTGTCGCGGTTGAGGGGCTCCCACTGTGCTACAGAATGTTTATGAAGATGGCACCATCAACAATAGCAATGTGCATCAATGGATAAAAAAAAAAGTTAAAAGAAGGGGCAACCCAGCATTGAAGACCATAAACAGAGAAACTCAGACATGGTACGAATGTATTGCTGGTGATGGTTAATCTACCATGTGCGATTTGAACCACCTGTCAGTTAATAAAAAATTAATTAATAATAAATTAAAAAAGCCCACTTTTACATTACTTTCAGTAAACCCCTTGTATAATTATTGTAGTACCTTTAGTGTATTTGCTTACAAAACTTGCTTACAAAAAAAACAGCTTCTACTGTAGTTGTTGCTGTGTAGTAACAGTTTGCATAATGTTAAAACATTAACATTACTAAAGGGCTTTTACTTATCTGGCCTATTTGATTTAAAGTGCAATCCCCAAACCCAGGACATTTCTAACAAATTTAAAACAATCATAACTCGTATTTAACTCACTATAATACTGAACTGTGCGCACAGGACAAACTGGTAGCCCAAAGAAACAGTGTAAATATCTAGACAGCTTAAAAATACTAGGGAAAAAAACTTTAACCATTTCACAATAAAATGAATAATACTGCAAAGTAAATATAGGTCAGCTCCTCTGTAAAATTTTTATAAATAAGAAGTAAAAAGCTGTAAACATGCACTGCCTCATATAATCCAGCATCCCATAAGAAGTAATGACATGCTGAAGCTTTCACATGGAAAGATGCATACAGTTTTGTGCAAAGGTTTGCATCCTACAAACATAGTTTCTGGGTATTTATTTTACTAATTATGAAGAGGTCGTATCATTTAGGTGAAATATATTTACAGCTGAGCTGTCAGAGTACATTATTAACCTGGCTCGTACACATGCACAAGATAGCTACCATGTGTGTCCTGTGGTTATTTGGGCCGCCACTGTAATTTCCATCCTCAGAAATTTACTCTACATGTCTGGTGTGGTGTATTACCAACATAGGGATTCAGTAGAGCGCAACAATTTAAGGATGTGTCTAAAATCAGATTATTGATTACATATATAAATAATTAAATATTTAGTTTTTATGCACACAAGATTCTGGACAGGCATTGACGACTGATGTGAACTGGTTTAGCTATTATGATTAGTATTTAAATTTTTCAGAACCTTCAACTTTACTGAAAGACCTCTTTTGTGTACCAGTCTTGTGGATTTTTGATATTAGAAAATATTGCTTAAAACATGTACTAGATGTATACACAAGAGCCAGTCGTAATCACAAGAACACAAGGGCCCACGAAGGCTGATTAAACCCCACACACTCAAAATTGCGTGTGGTCTTTCTAACGATGCTGATACGATGGACAGTACATGTATAGAAGCTCAGAAGTGTCAGTTTACCAGCTATTACATTGTTCTACCACTAGGGGTTCCCACATACAGTTGGTCAGGAGTGTATAGATATACTGTATAAGAACAGCCTCACCTATCAGCAAAACATTAACATTCCAATGCAAAGCATACACACAACTATGCATAGGCACAGGAATGTTTTGGCTCTGGTGTGCCATCTAGTGGACATTTTAATAATTTCTTTATATAATCCAAATGTACATAAACTCACTAAGTACTATATGTGAGCAATGCTGCTTACAAGTAAAAGCACAAGTCACACATCTGCTGAAGAAAAAAAATCTGGCGCAAACTCTTTTTCTTGGGAGTGATGTGTAATGGTTTAACCCAGACTGCCTGAAATTTAGGAGTATTCTTTGTTTTGTTTAAAGGGTATGCAAACTTTTTCACACAACTGTGTACAAGGCAAATAGTTCATCTACAGTATTTCCAAAGTGCTACACTGTCCTACATTTTCTTTGCTGTTGATGAACCCTCAAAATTTCCTTTCCAACTTATTAAATATTAGATATTAAATAAGGATGAATTAAATCATGTAGTCTCTGTGCTCTTCACATCACTGTGCAGTCAAAGTAATGTGAGCTGTCACATTTTAAACAGATGTAGAAACCTTTGGTGGGTTTTATTTTTTCTGTATTAAAAATAAAAACAGAACATAAACACACTGTGCTGCCACCAGACAGACAGCTTGCTGGAGTGAAAACAGTCAGAACTCAGTGTGTGTTGGACCACTGAAGTCTTTGTATCCCATTTCATTGGGTTTCATAAAAATCCCCTCCATAGCTTTCCAGTAGCTGTGTTGGCTGCTGCTGGTCATCGCGTGCACTTCTCTCTGGCCATGAATGGGCCTGCCGTACTGCTCGCCTGTCACCGACAGCAGTGCATCTGTGGCAGTGTGCTGGAAACGCACCGATTCATCACGCTGCCATACAGAACCCCCACACAGGACAGTCCACTCATCCAGATGGTCACCTTCACCGTCCTCTCCGAAGGCACTGACTTCCTAATGATTCAGGAAACAAGTACAGTAATGACTTAGCAAACAATTTACTATATGGATTTTTCTCCAAATCTTCACATAGCTCCTTTACCAGCATTAAGCTAAAGACAAGTGGCGTTCAAGTCAAACCAGGACTTCTGATCACAAAGAATAACAGAACAGTTGTGAGAGTAAAAACTACCTTTATTTCTCTACATAATCCCCTTCTACACTAATGCCCTTATCCCAGAGTTTCACTAGTGATTGGCTACTATCAAAGTAGAAAATCTGCTCAGAAAACCACAGCCATGATTGGACTGCCTTCTGAAACGCTGGCATCCCAGGAACTCCTTTAATGGCCCAAACATGTGGAAAGGGCTTGCAGCGGGCTGCGAGCCACCTCAGCCTGGGATCATCAATCACAGACATACGGACTTCTTTAAATGCACTTTTTAATTTCAATTTTGCAACTATACAAATTACAGCTATGAATCTTGGGTAGGCTTGATTTTTGGTGGGCATTTCAATTTCTGATTTTAATCAACATCCCTAGTGTTTATTTTATGATTTGTTAAGGAGTTATATTTCCAGTTATAGCTCAAGTTAATACTGTATCTTTTTTTCTACCAGTCCTCTGCTCCACATTGCAGTCCAGTAGGTGGCAGTAATGCACCAACTGCTGATAAACTCAACAGAAGATCCTCTGATTCTCTCACAAAATGTGAGCATTTGCAGAAGTTGGAAGTGGCTGGTATGTTTTACAAAAGACTATTTAACTGTTCAAAAGTTTACCTAAATAATGTAAAAAGTACATTATTTAGGTAAAGTAAATCAAAAACTGATCAACAGAAGATTGATTACATTTCATAACTGATTCTATTGCACAGCACTAGTATGGATGTATCTATTTTTAGACATTTAAGTTATATGAAGGGATTGTACTTGGGTAACTTTCCCAAGTAAAACAAGTTGACAGGGAATGGACCAGTACATCAGTTTGAGGGAAGAGAGGGACACACTTTTGTATCAGACTTGCTGAACAAAATCTCAAATCTTTCAAAATTAGCTACTAGACTGTTCCGTAATGTTTTTGATTCTTAGCATGGTTACTCTTAAATGCCCTAGATAGTAGTATATATTGTAACTCCTGCATGACAATGCTTGATATAATCTTGTTGGAGGTTATATCGTTATTAACCTGAAACGTCCTAAACATATCATTACACAGTTTATAATATCTTTATGTGAAGCACCTGCCATACAAGTCCATGTATATTAACTGTAGCTATAGAAATTGTAATTTATTACATTGAGGGCATTAAAATAAATATAGAAAATTATCAATATACAGCTAGTTATTAGACAGCTTTCCTCTTTATGAACGAGTTAACATTTGGAGAGTAGTAAAATGTCTGCAGTGCTTGTAGACCTGGTTGGACGACAACGGAGATGCAAAATAGTGGCTGTGCAGATTACGGCCTGTGTTCACGTGTGTGAGTCTGATGCTCTGGCCACATTTGACTGGAGTTCCTCGATGACAACCTTCCCCATTGGTCCCACGCACGCTCCAGTAACTGTTGCTGTCTTCAACTGTAGTCACTCCAGTCACAGACTGCTGACCGCTACCTGAGACGCACAAAAAACAAGACACTTTCTATAACGTAAAATTTTTTAAAAACAATTTTTAGTTTACTGTTTAGAAATCCAGCCAAAACTTTTAGGAGGTTTTACATTTATATTATTGTTGGAATAAAGCTAACTGTAGCTCATATCATTTACTGTGAGTCTTATACCAGAGCACTGTCAAATCCTTAAATCTGGTTGTGTTGATTAATTTCATACAACAGCAGTCCTGACTCCAAGACAAATCCCAGGTTTATATTAATGATAAAATATATGCTGTCTTCTCACTCACTCACTTATCGTCTACACTTCTTTATCCTGTATAGGGTCGTGTGGGGCCTGGAGCCTATTCCAGGAGACTTAGGGCACAAGGCGGGGTGCCAATCAATCGCAGGGAACAAACATATACTCATATGCTCATTCCTACACTATGGGCAATTTGGGAATGCCAATTAGCCTAATCTGCATGTCTTTAGACTGTGGGAGGAAACTGGAGTACCCAGGGGAAACCCACTAAGAAACCATGCAAACAGACCCGAGGCGGGAATCGAACCTGGACCCTGGAGGTGTGAGGCAGTTATGTCTTCTTTACTCAAAACACTGCAGCATTTATTTTTTAAGTTTTATTTATTTCTTTATTTTTAAGTGTATATGTGCGCAATCATTTAATTGTTAGTTTTGGTGTGTGTTTTTTGTGTGTTACTTTTCAGGTACTTTGTGTAGTAAATGTGTAGTTATGTTTCAATCTGTTGGTTGTTAATAATGTAAAATTAATAAATATAATAATAATAAATAAATAAAAAACACTGCAGCATAAGAGCGATAAAACACTTTGGGACAAAGTGGTAATAACTCCAAAGTCGCAGGTTTGATCTGTGTACAAGCCAGATCCATTACTGACAGTGATGGGTTACTGAACTGAACATCTCAATGTGATCTCGAGTTGATCCATGGTCACGTGACTCGGTATGTCTTTTCGGAAATGTTCGGAAGCGGTCGGACAGGTTCGTGCAAATAGGCGTATTAAAAACTTAACAGGTTTCATTTTACTTTAACGCGTTTTTTAAAGGGGTGTCAATACAGCATACATTTTTGTATATATAACGTATAAATAACTATACGGTTTTATATATATTACAAATATATCGTTTAAATCTTTAGCCATTTAACTGACTGTACACTGACTGTAGTGAAACCTGTTCACTCACCGGAGCCGTACCGAACATCATGAGAATGCAGCCTGACGTTGTGTTTGACGTTCAGCAGCTTCACCACCGAGCCGCACGTCACAAAACTGATTTCTGACGCAAACGAGAAGCTACACAAGCACGAGAATAAAAACAAAACCAATAAAAGCGCCGAGGACACGATATGCTTTTCCATTTCTGTAACTTCCATACGCGTCAGCCTCAGAGCAACGTCATCACAGAAGAAATATAACGAAGAAGGGCGTGCTATAAGATGGAGCGCCCCCTTGCGGTCTGGAGCGGAATACAGGCGTGTAGCTACTGTATGCTGAACTTCTGCCGACTGTTTATTCACTGTTCATTCATCATCTACACACAGGGTCGCCGGGGGTCTGGAGCCTATCCCAGGAAGGCAGTAGGCGGGGTACACACTGGATGGAGTTCCAATCTATCGCAGGGCACACACAAACACTCACAAGCAATTTGGGAACGCAAACAAACTCCATGCACACCCAAGGCGAGAATCAAACCCCAACGCTGGAGGCGCAGGTTGACAGAGCTCACCACTAAGCCACTGTTTTTAATTTTAATAAATATTTTTAAATAAAGGCTATTGCCTTGCACCTCCAGGGACCGGGTTTGATTCCTGCCTTAGGTCTGTGTGACTTGAGTATGCATGTTCTTCCATGCTTGAAGGGTTGCTTCCTTCTGGTACTCCGGTTTCCTCCCACAATGGAAAAAGGTTTGTGATGGATTGCCACCCCTGAGATGTGGTATAGGCAATGAGTGAGTAAGTGATAAATTGTAAGCTAGAGCGATCTTATATAGCCTGGAAAAGCACCACTTTCTCAACTTAATTTATATTATCAAGTCCAGTAATAATTAGCACATGAGAGCTCAATGCAGAATACAGCACACTTTTTATTAGGTTTTTGTTTGACATTAAGGAATAACATATTAAATAGATATGAATATAACAATTATAATAGATGGCTGCCTACAGAACAAGCTCACTAATCCTTACTGTTGATGGACTTCATGATGTAGCAGCAAAATAACTCACACATTTACAGAAACATTCTGTCTGCCAATTTACAGAGCATTGCATCTAAACTAATTAAAAGGTACTTCTTCATGCAGCAGGAGAATGACCCAAAACACACCATTAACCAGACAAGGACTTCACCAGGAGAAAATGGCAGGTTTTGGATTGGACAAATCATTCACCAGTCCTTAACTCAACAGAGCATGCATTTCACGTTCTGAAGAAAATACTGAACAAAGAAACTCATCCAAACAAATCAGCTAAAAGATGTTGTGGTACGAGCTTGGCAAGGAAACACAAAAGATGAATGCCATAATTATGTCAGTGGGTCACTACAAACATGGGGTATGCAACCAATATTAGGCCAAGTGTTACGTAAATTAGGCCAAGTGTTACATAAATTAACATGATCCATTTCAATACTTTTGCTCATTTTTCCTAAGTTGCAGGAAGCCTGGGGCATATCTCAGGAAAATTGGGGAATGAGGCAGGGTACACCTTGGACAGAGTGCCAATATATCGCAGGGCACAAGCACACACACACACACACACACACACACACACACACTACTATTTGGAAACGCCATTTAGCTTAATCTATATATGTCTTTTGCATGTGGGAGGAAACCGGAGGACCTCCTGATCTATTATCTCATATTTATTATTCAAACTCAAATGTCTTCAGTGTGGAGAGGAGGTAGCATGGTGGTGCAGCCACTATTCAAGTATGTTCTCAGTATTACATACATTTAATATTCAGTATTAGGTTGTTGTTCTTAATCTTTCGGCTGTTCCCACTGATGGGTCGCCACAACCGCACACAACTTGCCACAGTTTTTATGCCGGATGCCCTTCCTAAAGCAACCCTCCCATTGTGTCTGGGCTTGGGACCGGCACTGTTTCCAGTGGCTGGGGTTTGGCCATTGGGTGGAAAACGAACTACAGTGCAGTACTGTATTTGGTACACAGTATTCAGAACGCATCAGTATTCCATACACTTCAGTATTGGGTACTTTGATGGTAGACTTTCGGTTGCTCCCATCAAGGGGTCGCCACAGTGGACCATCCACACAACAACTTGGCACAGGTTTGATGCCAGATGCAATCCTCCCATTTTATTTTTCAGTATTTGGTACACTTGACCTTTTCCAGCTGATAAACCAGCAACATAATGTATTAAATGTTACCCAGTATACTTCTTAAATCTGTTATAAAAACCACTAAAAAAGACTGTGAATTAGCTTTAAATCTAAGTAGGTAATGACAGACTGCCTGTATACCGGATGTTGCGTATTCCAGAACGGAAGCAAAATCAGGCAGCTCTTTGTCGGCCATTTTTGTTGTTAGTTGCTCGAGACGACCTGTTCCTTTTATCCTGTAGATATTTTCACGGTTTTAGGAGACCCGCACCGCAGGGGAACGTAAGTGTACTAGCGAATTATATGACTAATAAAATGGTCAAATAATAAGAATAATGTAGTTAATATGTAAATGTTAGTTTTATCCTTGTTGTCGAACTTCGCCTTGTTAGCAGCGTTAGCTTTGCCGCTGAAGGCCTTGTCTCATCGCTAGCACATGCTAACAGTTTCTCTGTACTTTCTTCTAAATAATGTTGATAAATGATTGTTTCTGTAGGCAGGATGGTATTAACATTTTTCATCAAGGTTTTTGGTGATATTTCCTTATACCCGATTAGCGTTTAGCCTGTTCACGTCAATGCGGTTAAAGTGACTGCTGGTAGCTAAGCGTCTGCGTCAAGCTTTAGTCGTTCAGTGTCGTGCTCCTTCATGGTGAGAATCAGATCAAATCAAAAGCACAGACACATTCTGCTCTCTGTTGGTAATATCAAATACATCAAGTGATTTTTAGAAAATGTTCTCCTTAAATATTTTATGCGTGTGGGTTTTTCAGCTTTTGATCTGTTGCCATGATAATTGCAGAAGCTTCGTTTAATTCAAGATACTGGGTTGTTTTTGTGTTAGCTGCTGAACTATAGAGGATTACTATACGAATGAACATTGTCGTTTAGTCTTTTTGCCTAAACCAGATGTGTGATCACAAAATGCTGAAAGGTCTTAAAGGTTTTGTGTTTGCAAATTCTTTCAGTAGCTCTCGCAGACATGTCTGACTTCATCGAGAGCGAGGCGGAGGAGTCTGAGGAGGAGTTTGAGGAGAAGGATCTAAAGCCCAAGAAGACTCAGAGGTTTATGGAAGACGACGATGATGGTAAGAGTTCAGTAATCTTAAGCAGTATGATTCAGCCAGCACACTGATAGCAACCAGGGTTGAGGCTGAAACCCATACTGTATTCTATTCACTAAGCACTCTGTTGTATATATGTTACCAATAATATCCCCACTAAAGGTAGAATCCAGTGAGCTCAGTATTGCATACCATCTCTTATCGTATCATATCTCTTATCAGTAGAGATGGGTGAAAAAAATAGATTCAGTTATGATTGCACAGAAGCTTCCAAGTTGCACAACAGAAACATGTTTTTGTGGTCATACATTATCAGAAATTGCAGTTGTTAAAAGCCTCCGATTTGCCTTTTTCTTCAAACTCTGTAAGAGAATTAGTCTCACATCCACTCATTACAGCCTTGCAGCCACTCAACCCCCGCACTTACTGTTAGATTGAGTGTTAAGACTTCGGAGGCGTTTGAGATGGTAAAACACCAACCGTTTCTTTATAATCCTACAGGTAGTACACTCAGTACTATTTGTACATTCTCATCCCATTTGGTAGGAGAGAATTATTTTCTAAGTTTGTTTATAATGAATGACCAGTTACGGCAGATGACCGATACAGGCAACACAGTAAAAATTTAGCATTTTCACCTAATTTAATTTTAAGTTAAATTGTAAACTCCTGTTAGCTTGTAATGTTTAGTTGCTGTTCTGGTTTTAAGTGGGAAAACTAATATTTTAAGTAATGGGCAAAATTTAATCAATCATTAAGGTTTAAAAAATTGTAAAAAGAAATGTAGTATTGAATCCAGGATGTTTATAGAATTGTGATGCTTAGAGAATCAAAATTTTAATCGAATCGTCGCCTAGGTATCGAGCTAATATCATATCAGGTGATAACTGGTGATTCCCATCACTAGTTACCAGTGTTGGTGGACGTTACTTTTTAAAGTAACTAATTCCATTACAAAATTACTGTCATTAAAAAATTATCAGTTACATTACAGCGTTACTTTCTGATAAAAGTAACTAGTTAGAGTACTTTTCCATATCAGAAAATGAAAACTCCTTTATGATTCCTTATTCGCACCTTACACCCAACACTTCTAGTTACCAACACATTATTATTAACCCAGTTGTATAAACTTGTGTGTTACTCAAATTGTATGTGTAGTTATATATAGTTTTATATATTTACAAATTTAAACACATGTGCATCCCTGTTTTGCTCTTTTTTAAGAAGAGGAAGAGGAAAACACAGAAGATCAAGATGAACATGGGAACCTCAGAGGACTTATTGATGATGGCAATGTGGAAGAGGAGGAAGAGGAGGAGAATAGCAGCAGAGGAGGTGACAGTTCTGGAGAGGAGGTCAGACATCGTCGCCGGAAGCGAGGTAAGTCTTTACTTAATTTTTTGTTGCTTTCTCAAAAAATATAATACTCTTTACCAGGCCATAACTAATTTGCTGATTACTCATGGCTTCTCATTGGTAAGCTGCAGGGGCAGGCATTTATTTATAAATATAAGAATTTCTGGATTTTAAGAGAGAGTCTTTTTTATCTTATCAGAGTGTGTGTGCAGCCTCGCTAAATAGTCTCACTGTCAACTGTAATCATAGAACCGTGATATAAACCCAGGCTCCAGAGCTGGGAACCGTTCTTTATTTCTCTCATTATTTCTATGCCATTTTCTAGCATTTTCACTCCCTGCAGAATAAGACTCAAGCTGTTTAAACACTTCTGCTATAGGTAGTTGAGTGAGGGTCATGTGGTTTTGCTTTAGAAAAATCTTTGAGTCTTTAAATTCCCAGACAAGGTAGGGCATGTTGATGTGGCTGTCGACTCATGTATTTTGCATCATCACAATAATATTGGTTTATGTGATCGGCCTATTGAGAGACGACCAGTCAGTAGTAATTATGTTTATAATTATGTAATTATCGGACAAATCAGATTAATTATGTAATTATCGGACAAGTCGATTGGAGTGCCCCTACCAGAGTGTGAAGGAAAAGCAACCAACAAGTACTCAACGTCTCTGGGAAATCCTGAACATTACAAAACTTTAAAAAAGCTATTTCCAGTTTCTGGCAGATCGACCGATCCATTTTTGTTATAAATGTAATAAATCATTTAAAAATAGATTTTGAAGTCAATGTTGTGATACATGAATTGGCGCACACAATAATTGTGATTCATAACTGAATATATTTTTCCCCCTTATGTGCATGTGTTTATTAAGCTTAATGGTGTAAACTTTGTCTTTCTTTTCAAGATTATGATGACCTTCTGGATGATGATGATCTCGATCTTATCGAGGAGAACTTGGGTGTTAAAATGAAGAGGGTGAGTTTGCAGAAGAATAATTTTCCCACAATGCTCCTGCTCCCCATAAGTGATTAGGTTATACATAAACATTATATAGGTTTTGATAAGCACTTAAAACAAGATTTTTTTATTTTATTTCTTCTGAAATCACTTTTATCTATACAGAAAAAGAAGTACTCACGTGTGAGAACAATGGAAGATGATGGTGAAGATGATGAAAAAGACCAGATTGCAGATGAGATCTTTACCAGAGATGGTGATGGAGATGGGGAAGACGGTGGAGAAGGTGGAGAAACACTGCACCCAGAGGATGATGTTGAGGAAGAAGAGGGAGAGGAGTCAGGTAGAGTTTCCTCATGTAGTGTGGGGTGTTTAAGACTAAATACCATCATGGTGTTTATGTATGTTGCTTGTTTATTTTTGCAGACATAGATGATTTCATTGTGGATGATGATGGACAGCCCATCACCAAAAAGAAAGGAAAGAAATTTACTGGCTATACTGATGCGTAAGTCATGGTGATACCCTATCCATCAGTGATGCGTGCTGTTTTTATATTCAGATTAGTTTATTTTTAGTGTATTTAATATTAATTTTGGTTAGCTACTTAATATGAGATCCTTAAATGAACATTTTCCTTTTTTTTTTGCAGTGCTTTACAAGAGGCCCAAGAAATTTTTGGTGGTGACTTTGACTTTGCTGAGTTTGACCCTGAAGCATACGATCGTGCTGAGGAGGAGGAGGAGGAGGATCAGGATGAAGCATGGGATCGACCAAAGAAGCAGACAAAGAGGAGAGTGGGCCGTCGCAGCATTTTCGAGATCTATGAGCCCAGCGAGCTGGAGAGTAGCCACATGACTGATCAAGACAATGAAATACGTACCACAGATATGCCTGAGAGGTTCCAGGTGGGTTCATAGTAACATCAAACCGGCACAGACAAATTACAGTATAAATCAATTTTACATTTTTTTTAATTAAATGTTAAACATTTCAGTTATGTTTAATAAAACTTTTTTGGCACATATGTTTTATTGTGTGCCTAAATTCAATGGAAAATTGTCTGTCGTCTCCAGTTGCGCAGTTTACCTGTAAAGCCTGCAGAGGATGATGAGCTAGAGGAAGAGGCAGAATGGATTTACAGAAATGCCTTCTCAACACCTACTATATCCATGCAGGTGTTGTAAAGCTTTTTTTTGTATTTATGAACATATTTAAATTACATAATCCTCAGTGCTGAGTACCTGTTTGCCTACATTGTAGGAGAGCACAGACTACTTGGACCGTGGAACCACCACTAACTTTAGCAGGAGAGGCCCCAGTACCATTGCTAAGATCAAGGAGGCGCTCAACTTCATGAGAAACCAACACTTCGAGGTATCACTTTTAAAGAACAGAAATTTACTATAATAAATCAGTATTTTAAATATCAACTATTAGGTTAAATTCATTTTTGATCATGTTTAGGATTTCATACCGGTGTGTAGAGACACAAAATATAAGAAAAGGCCATCCTCCTTCAGAAATGTATTTTAGATGTCTATTTCTGCAGAACTCTGATTTTGTTCCAAGTATACATATGAGGTTGAATCCCAGTCGCTGCAATTCCAGCTATTTTAGTGCTGCATTTGTTTTTCTGTGTCCAGTGAGACTTCGCCATAACCATATTAACAAAAGGGAGCACTAAATGGGAATGGGAGATGAGAGATGCTCCTGAACAGGGACATGGAGGCAGTAGTTTTGGGGACTGCTGAGATCTAGGTTAACTTGTTAAAAAGGAATATGGTATCTGACTTTTACAACGAATTGTTTAACATTTCTATTAGAATTAATACTATAATTGTTTTTTATACATGCCAACTGATTTTACTTCACTTATTTTAACTTAATAACTTTCACTTACTTATCACTCTATGCCCAAGAGTAGCACAAGTGCATAGTGTAAATCTCGCATCTCATGTTTATGCCATTTTAAGGACACTTTAGTAATACTGCGAAGAAGCCTTAATTACACCCGAGTACTTTCATCCTAAAATAGAATATCTCTAAACAGTATGTCATGTAAACTTTGCACAAGCTCTGTCAAAAATGATTGAGTGTGCTCAGAAACATGTTTGCTGAATTGCATGGCCCATTGGCTGGGTATACTGAACATAACAAAAGCACTAAAAGCCTCTTTCTGTCTCCTGTCCAAGAACAAACAAACCTATATGGAAAATGTTTAGAGTTTTGATCCATAATGGGACTAGTAAGCTTTTGCTCTAAAATAATAGACTCGATTCCTTTTTCTCTACTTTTCTTTTTGCAGGTTCCCTTTATTGCCTTTTACAGGAAGGAATATGTTGAACCAGAGCTCAACATTAATGATCTGTGGAAGGTGTGGCAGTGGGATGAGAAGGTAAACTGACTGTTCTGTTTTGCATCACTTAAAGTGCCTGCGTAAGGTTGTCTGCATTTTTGTTGTTTCATACTCCTCTTAAAATGGACCTTATGCAGAGAGGCGTGTACAGAGACGCGTGTAATTATGTCCAATGAAGGCAAAGGTGGACACCAGTCACTTTGTAGAAGCATCTCAAGGACCATTAATGGTAATAAAATGCACTAATGGTCAGTTGCAAGTGTCGTAACAAGGGGTCCAATTACTATTTTAAATGGATATATCATGTTTTTTTATAATTAACTAAACTAGGGCTGCAACAACTAATCGATAATTATCGATAATGAAATTCGTTGTCAACGAATGCCGTTATCGATTAGTTGG
>JAQMYK010000011.1:8028403-8044558 GCA_030014345.1 Clarias buthupogon | reverse complement strand
TTCTTATGGGAAAATTAAATTTGGTTTACGAGTGTTTTGGAATACGAGCCCGCTTCCGGAACGAATTATGCTCGTAAACCGAGGTTCCACTGTATTTTGTTTGTTAAGCCACACAGTGACCTATGAACCATTCAAGCCAAAAAAAAACAAAAAAAATCTAACTTAAGCCATGAAATAGTAAAAAACAGTAATTAGTATACTGGTGATGCTGAATGCTGAGTGGCTGGAACAGATGAGAGGGGAAATGAGGTTACTGCTCATTTTTAAAATTCTATCTTTAAGCACTTTGCAGCCTGCCACAGTAAAACATTTACATAATTGAATTTAATATGAAGAAATGGGGGGTGGTTCAATTTATACATTTGTGAAATTTGTACTTTATTAATCATACTCATAATCATAGTAAGCTTGCGAAGTTTTCATTATCCTTTGTATTTAGTGCTTCAATTGTTCAGCCAGTTCCTAACACAACGTGATGGAAGGTACTGTAGCATTCTGCTCGGTTTTCCCAGACTGCTAAACATTAACTTTAAATACACAATAGTAACCCAGTGATTTAGGTGTGTGTGCTTTATATATTGATATATTTCTGTGTATCTATTATTCTTCACAGTGATTTATGACTCACAGCTGCAAACTAAAAGGCACTCCCAAGATTTCAAACCTCTCCATCTCAAAGTCCACTCCGATGGTGGCTTTGTAGCCTTTCTCATAAGCGTCCTTGCAAAACCTGCGAGCAAAAAGGAGTTCAGCAGTTGATCTCTAAAGGGTTACCTTATGCATACTATACAAAGTATGTTTATATAACATTTCTCTGTTACTGATCTTTATATTTAAATGAAATAATGAATTTAATTAATAATTACTGTATAATAAAATTAAAGAATATTTACTTACCTGTTTATCAAACAAGTTTTCCCCACAGCGACATCACCCACAACTATGACCTTGGCTACAGTAAACCTGTTCACAAAATTAAAGCATTTTTAAAAATAACATGATTACTGTATAGCCAGTGACAAGTCATATTTGAAACAGAAAGACAGATTTGTTATTAGACTTACCTCACTGGGTCAGAGCTCTGGCATGCATTTTGCACAGTAACATGGAAATCTGTATTGGTATGCACTGCAGCGTCTCTTGTGAAATACTAGACAACATATCAATTCAAAAACAGAAACAGGTTATTATGGATACATTAAAATGGAACAACCTAAAGAAAAAAATGGGGATTTGAGTATTAATGTAGTAGTAATGACGTATTTGACATATTATAAGATATATTATTATTATTATTATTATTATTATTATTTATTTGTAGCACATCATATGAAAACTTGTTCAGTGAAAGAATTTGAAAACTAATTGCAAATAAAGAGTGCTAAGCAGAGTGAGGATTACCTGTGGGAGCTCATGGATGACCCTGTCTTCTCGTACAGGTGGTAAAGAATTCATAACAGGGCTGTTGTGATAAACAAAACAAAAAGCATGTCAAATATAATGAAAGAATTTTCCAATTATTACATAATAACATAGTCCATATAATGATTAACATTTTCCCATTAAATAATTTAAACTCCACAGAGCTGCCTTTAGACCGTTAGATTTCTTGGCACACAACCCAGTGTGTTTTATTCCTCTTATACCACAGTAACCTACCCATGCCAATGCTGTACTTATTAAAGAGTGACACGTTGTACATTTTAATTCATTTATACGAGGGGAGTTCAAGTCAAACCAGGAATTGTGATGAACTTTCTGGTGAATGTAGGCGTAAAACTCATTTACATTTACAGAAGATTTCAGGCAAAGTACAGTGATGAGACTCTTAGCCGCAGTAAAACATTTTAATGGTGTAAACATTTTACCTTAAGGCTGTACATTTGTGAATGACAATCCTGGCTGAGGTGGCTCTAAGCCCACTCATTTCAGTGAACATTCAGCGAGTGGAACGACTGAACCTTGATGAATAACATGTCTCCAACTTGCAGAAGAGATCTATCTGTCTGTGGGAACTGTACCCACAGTCATTCACCAACACCACTTAAACATTACAGGATCCCAAATGTGAGTTAATGCCACATCCCCTGTCCAGTCCTGACCTTCCTCCAAGCCATTTCCACATGTTGAGCCATTAAAGGAGTTCCTGGGAGGCCAGCGTTTCAGACATGAAGCAGACAGTCCGATCATGGCTCCAACATATTAAGAAAGCTTCCTACCTTGATGGTGTCCAAGCACCAGTGAAATGTTTAAATAAGTTCATTAGTGTTGCTGGGGATTATATAAAGAAATTAAGATAGTTTTTACTCTTATAACTCTGTTTGGTTATTCTGCACAATCAAATCTCCTGGTTTATATAGAAGATCCTCAAAGTTCCTGTTATCTCTTTCATCATAACAGCAGTAAACAGTAATGCCCTCATCAGCCTCATTTTTTCCACTTTGTTTAAAAATAATCTTTTTTTAAAAATGTCTGCTTGTCAGGTTACTGAGACACCGAAAAGTACAAAATGATCTATGATGATGACTTACAGTTTTTTACATCTTAGAACTGAGGGCATTGGAGACTTCCCAGCAAAAGATCTCCCAGCAAAATTTCACCAACTAAATAATTTATAAATAATTTTTAAAAACCTGACTGTTTTTAAAGCACTATAGAAAAGATAACATTATAACAAGTGCATTAAGATAAATCCGTGATTTGTTGTGTAGTCAGAAATGTTATCAGAGCTACATTTATATAAGAAGAATCAACATCTGAACAATCAGAATATAAAATAATAATATAATAATATATAATAATAATATATATTTATAATAATATATATATATTTTAATAATAAAAAATAAATAATAGGAAAATCATACTGGTATAAGCTTAAATAGGACTAAGGGCTCAGACTTTATTAAGGGCATTTGGAAGGAGAAAAATTCAGAAGTGCATACATGAAAAAAGAAAAGGCAAATTCTGGTGGCGGATATGAGATTTCTTTTTTTAGTATGAAGGGGCCCCTGGCTGTAACCCCTGGTATATATAGTACTGTATAAACAATTTATTCCAAAACTAAGATTAACCTCATTAAAAACACCTAAAGAAAACTAAGGAAGCGTTATACATTTATGAATTTACATAAAATAATTAAATCCTTACTAATTAATTTGCCTTATATTAAATTAAGTAAATATATAAGTAAAATTTAATTTTAAAAAAATACAGGCAAAATGGAGTAAGTTATAATCAAATTCTACATTCAATAATCCTGAAACCGAATAAACAGTCCAAAATTATACATACCGTAAAAATAAGCCTACTTCAAGTTTTATCAATTTTTAACAGCTCACAAGAGTCCTTAAGTCTCTCTCCAGTAAAAAGGCAGTGATAAACAGATACAGGATATTCCTTTACATATTACTAATATAACTTAACAAAAACCTAAACTCCAGTTTGAGACCAAACGCGCGCTGGGCTCACAGCTAAACCATGCCTTCTACGGGCTATCATTAGTACTACAAAATTAAACTACATTACCCATAAACTACACCGCAAACATCTCGCGATAATTCCGTACTACCGAACCCCTGCAAAAAAGCCGAGGAAACCCCTTTGCTCTTCCTTTCTCAACATGGCTCCGAAGGCGAAGAAGGAAGGTGTGCGATTTTTTATGAATTATTCTGTAAAAAATACGTATTATGCTTTAAACATTTACTCCAATACCAAATGCGATGGTTATTAAAGTCTTTAGGTTTGTCATAATTACCGTTTGGGGTAATTTAAAGAGCAGTAATGTGAATAATCTCGTGGAAAATGTCGGACTGGTGAGAGGTCCTCTGTGCTGAGGCACACGTTAGCATAAATCTGCTAGCTTCTAATTAGCTTCTAAATAACCGCTCTATTAAAAGCCATGCTCTTGAGTCTTGGAGGTAGCGGGTGATCATAAAAAAGGGGTCGAAATGTGTTGTCTTTCGTACGTTTTGTTGAAATTTAATGTACAAGTTGATACTATGCGCTTTCCATTAAACAGTTGACGTTACTTTGGTTAGCCGAATGCTACTCTGAGGTAAACGCACGTGAATGAGATTTTAGGCTAATGGTGCATCCAAGCACGAATAACACTTGTGACATGTACATTTGGTGTTTTCATTTTATTGGAATAATGTTTTAATTGTGGCCTCATGTTTTTTTTTTTAGTCGTTAGACTGGTGAGAGTGTACTTCCAAACTTGTACAAGTGTACAGTGTTAATATAGAATATATTGGAGTCATGATTGATAAAATTTTTTGGTAAACCTTTTTTCAAGTAACCTGTAACATTACATCATGTCTGACTTTGATTTATATGATTCCTTGTTCAGACCTGTGTACGTTCATGATTCTTTTAGGGAAAACTATTTAGTAATCTTTTAACACATTGCAGCTCATAAAAGTTGACTTTGGACATGAATGATGACTTATGATGCTTTATGACTGAATATCAATCATTTGGGAATAGTTGGAGATATTTTGTTCTTTAATTGGACAATACCACTCTAGTTCTGGTTGGCTCCTTTAATGGCTCAACATGTGTTCATTAAATGATTTTGCTTGTATTTGTGTCCACTTGATGTGTTTTCAAGTTGTCGTCCCTGGGTTCTTTCCATAGTTGTCCCAGTCAAGACCGAAGCCAAGTCGAAGGCTCTGAAGGCCAAAAAGGCCGTGCTGAAGGGGGTGCACAGCCAGAGGAAGAAGAAGGTCAGGACCACCCCTACTTTCCGCAGGCCTAAGACTCTGCGCCTGAGGAGGCAGCCCAAGTACCCCAGGAAGAGCGCACCTCGCAGGAACAAGTGAGTTTTCGAAAAAATAAACATGGGCAAAGTAATTTTGTAGTTTTTGATCAGTGATGTAATAGAATAGAGCAGCCCTTAGACAGTCTGGATTTACAAAAGCAACCTTGGAACACCTAGTCTGAAAACACAAGTTGCTAAGAAAAAATATGGTAGCTAATGCAGCTTTAACTCCAAGCAACTGAAGTAATCTGGTACATCCACCAATCAGCCATGTCATCAACACCGCAAAACATTAACATTCTTAATGATATACCAGTGAACTGGTGACAGATCAAGGGCACCCAATGCTCATTTATGAAAACTTCTTAGCCTCTCTGGTTTAGTCCCAAGGAGCTAATTTAGCACACTCTGCTGAACACTTGGTGCTTGCTGTGTATGGGGCTTAGCACACACACAGTTCAAGTTTGTAGTCCAAATTTCCCTAGGGATGTGCTGGATAAACAAGTCTGATCCATGGTCGCCCCACCTTGCAATTTATAACACTTCAAAGATCTGCTGCTAATTCCCTAGTACCAGATGCAACACACCTTCCGCAGCTGTTTAAAACCTAGATGGTGTTGATGTAAATTCTTTTAAGGCTGGTCAATGTAAATGTGATGCACTGTTGTATTGCATGTAGAATTCAACTTACTACAATTCAGGCTGTACATACTGGTGTCAGATTGTAAAAATAAAATGCTTTAAACGTGTTAGTACCTATTTTGAAAAATTTTACAGAGGAAGAAAAAATTGGTTTTGTCCACCCCTGTTTGTTTGCCAGGTTTCCAGGGCTTTTCCACATATTTCGGATGCAAATGATGGGAATTGCGATCAAAGCATGATGTTTTGTGATTACAGCTTTTTAAATACTGATGCATCCTCATGTCTTATCACATAGATCTGTGTTGATTACTAGTAACGTATCCATAACAGTCTGATTTCTGATGCCCTCACATACATTCAGGTTGGACCACTATGCCATCATTAAGTTCCCCCTGACCACCGAGTCAGCCATGAAAAAGATCGAGGACAACAACACTCTGGTCTTCATTGTTGACATCAAAGCCAACAAGCACCAGATCAAGCATGCCGTCAAGAAACTGTACGACATCGATGTGGCCAAAGTGAACACGCTCATCAGGTACAACCTCAACTATTTTGGTTTCTGATCTTCTGCCACCTCCTGTGTAATGATGTAAACCAATCAATAGTTCTGATTTTCTGATGTTCTCAAAGGAACCACTGAACCAGGAAGTGTTATATTTATGGAATATTGGTGATTTTTGATAAGTAAAACATTCTAAACGTATTTGTTCTGTTTAGACCTGATGGTGAAAAGAAGGCATACGTTCGTCTTGCACCAGATTACGATGCGCTGGATGTTGCCAACAAAGTAAGTGTTCCTATGTGTCAAGACTAGCTATTGAATAAAACAATTTTTACATGAAAGAAGTTACTAAGAGTACACAGAATTGCTTGTGATAACTGAATATTTTAAAAGTTTTCACACAGACCCAATGCTTGCACTTCCTTTATTTATATTGCCTAAATGGGTGATGAAAAATTTCTGATGCCCTACAACACAAGGTTAAGTTTATAGACTGGTGGAATTTCATTCAAGGCAATTAGTGGAAGAAATTAAGTTTTGCACTGGTGCTGAGTGTATCATGTTTGTACTCTTAACAGAAGGCCCCGACGTGAGCATGTGATGTCATTGTTTCTGACTGAATGAATTTTGATGTATTCAAAGGAACCACTGATGCTCGGCTTTTTTCAGCTTTACCTACATACTCCATTTTCATGAATGTTGATGTATATATATTTTTTTCTGTTGCAGATTGGCATCATCTAAACTGCTATTGGCGATGTGTACAGAAGAATAAATGTTTGTAAAAACATATACAGTGTTGTATTTATTGACTTGTGGGGTGATTCATTGAAGACATTTTAAAGTATGTTCTTAAATTGGGGAATTTGGATTGATTAAAAAGCTACACATAAAGGTGCAACACCTTATTACATGGGGGTTGACTTCAGACCCCAAAGAACAATGAGTGTTGGGTCTAGTTGTATTAATTTTTCTCTTTAGTTTTGAAGACTCATTGGATGTGAAGTAAATATCCAAGTCCATAAAAGATGCCTATGCATCCTGACATCTGGGCCACCCTTGGTTTTTGTTCATACAGCTGAGCTTGGTGGATTTGTCCCCCCACCCCACCCCCCCAATAATATAAATGCCTTAAATTCACAACTTAAAAAAAAATAAAAATTCTTTTCTCAAATATAAAATGTATACATTTGGAAAATACTTGTTAACCTGTTAATACTCATTTCTATAAAGGTGGTATTGTTTATCATGATTTAAGAATTTACAGGACTGCTTTAAACAAGCATTTAAAATAAGGTTTTGGCAGGTGTGTGGAATCCTAATCTCTTCAGTGGTAAATTCTGCATCACTATTTAAAGTACTGATTTTTTTTAAATAGTAAACACTTCCTGTTTCTGGGTTCCTTTTGGGAGGAAAGCATTGGGGTAGCAGGTGTAGGCAGACCTTAAGTGTCAGGTGTTATATGACAAAAGTGTATCATCGAGAATGAAAGGAAAGTGTACAGGACAGCGATGAGACCAGCAATGCTCTACGGTTTAGAGAGAATAGCACTGAAGAAAAGACAGGAGGCAGAGTTGGAGGTAGCAGAGATGATGTTGAGGCTCTCTTTGGGAGTGACAAGAATGGATGGAATCAAGAATGATTTCATCAGAGGGACAACTTTGATGTTTTGGAGATGAAGTTAAAGGAGCCAGATTGAGGTGGTTTGGACATTCAGAGGAGGGATTGTGAGCATATTGGTAGAATGCTGAGGTTGGAACTGCCAGGCAGGAGGTCTAAGGGAAGACCAAAGAGGAGATTTATGGATGTAGGAACAGAGGACATGAAGTTTGTTGAGGTGAGAGAAGAGGATGCCGGGGATAGAGTAAGATGGAGACAGATGATTCGCTGTGGCGACCACTGAAAGGGAATAGCCGAAAGACAAAAGTGTAGACAGACACTGAAATAAACTATTCAGTAATGTAAGACCAAATGTTCTGATTAGTGATGGTGAGATGAAGCCTCATTTAGGTGTCGAGGTTTCCAAGCCAATAGTTTCACCAAAAGGTTCATTTGCCGTCAGGGGCTCATTGTACCGCCATCTAGTGGACAATTTTGTGTAGCAACTAGTACCTAACGAAGCATAACTAATATGAACATGCAGCTGCAAGTACTGTACTGTAATGTTGCATTCATCATTGACAGTCGTTTGTCAGTTGCGTGTGTTGTTTAAAAATTCACTGTTCAAGGAAATGTTTATGCACATAATCATCTTTGAAAATTAACTAAAGACCTAAAATAGAGAGGAAAAATGGAGAACAAATCTTTTTCTTTCTTCCTTTTTTAATTATAAACACGAACTTGAATACAATTAAGCAGCCACTGTTTGGAATATTTGAAACAGAAAAAAAAACAATAACACAAGTTTATGAGAAGTTGAGGACATTAATATAAACCAGAAGATTTTGTGTACATTTTCCGTCATATATTGTATAAGAAGTAATGTAAAGTTCATTGTGAAATCCAAAAAACAATTGCAAAGTTGTCCTGAATCTTGTTTTATGAATTTAAGAACAAAAATCTTCAATATAATGATTAGCTCGCTTGTCACGCTTGTCATTGGTCACGTGACTCTCAGGGACCCGGCGCACGCGCCTCGGAGCGAAGCTTCATTTGGACAGCCCCCTTCTGCTCGATACAAGCTTCCATTATAGGTAATTAGAGCTCTAACTATGGGGAATAGTTTCAAATATTAAATGTATTAGTCCCCATGTTTGTGTGTGTATATATATATATATATATATATATATACAGAGATGCCAATTTCCTTTTCCAGTTGGACTTGCCAAAACTAACACCAACCTGAGCACCATAGATAATCTAGAGTATTGTGAAAAAGAGTGTGAGAAACATCTGACCGAGCAATACAGACAAGCTGAAGGCTGCTATCAAAGCAACCTGGTCTTCAGTAACACCTTATCAATGCCACAGGCTGATTGCCACCCTCGCATGCTGCATTGATGAAGTAATTCATGCAAAAGAAGTATTGAGTGCATTAATTAATATCATTCTTCAGAATTTCTTGTATTTTAAATTCTTTTTTGATTGATTTTAGGAAATATTAAAAACATCTTATATATAAAACAATATGAATATACCTATATTAAACTGACTGTAAACCATAATCATTAAAATGATAAAAAGGCTTGAAATACTTCACTTTACATGTAATAAATCTAGAATATATGTGATTTATCATTTTTGAATTAAATAAGAAAAAAAAATCCTTATTCATGATATTCTAATTTTTCAGAATGCACAGTATACTAATTACTTCACTGGAGTGTGCACATACTTGGAATGCTTCTAGTCCAGAATCAGAAACTTTCTTAGTTCTCAAGTGTCTAATCTGACCTCCTGAAGATTTGAGAATGTACTATGAATTTTGAAACGCTTGGTTTCTAACTTTTCTAAAAGCCTGTTTTCATTTCATGCTTATTCTTTCTTTCAAAATCCAAAAATAGATTAACCTACACATAAAGGGATTGCAGAATACAATGAACAATAGCAAAGTTATGTTTATTTGTAAAAGTTAAACATCACCATGAATCTAAGGTATATTTTGGTTGTATTCAGGATTACATCCGAGTAGCTGTTAGATTTTATTAGCCAGCAATTACAGACCCTGTTTTACTGATGATTCCTGGGAAATGCTCAATTTAGTGTTCAGATTGTGAACCTTGGAGGTGAGGTTACATAGTAGAAATAAATAATTTAAAAAAATCAGCACCATGAATTTAAATGTTTCATAGTACGGAGTAAATCAGTGCTCTGCTGTAAAGATAAATAATATTGCATGTGGACTCTAATGGGTGTGAGCTGGGAATTCACCCATCCTGAACAACAGGATCAGAAAGATACTACTACATGGGAAAAGTCCAAGTGATGTACTTGGACTTTTCCCTGTAAAAAAAAAAAAAAAAAAAAAAGGATAAAAGTCATATTTGGAGTTTATGTGTTCCAATTTGCAATGAATTTCAGAATTTTTTTTTTTTTAAATGATTTCAACGGATATTTTAAATCTGCCCTTGTTGCAGTTTAGTCCTGGGCAAATTTGTGGATGCCGTTGGATTGGCTTTGCTTTGAAAAGAAATCCGCTCTCAGTAAGCGATAAAAATATATAAGGATCATGATATTCATGAGCATCATAGATGCCAGGAAATACCCAGCATGGTCCAACCAAGAGTAGTTAAAAATTATGTACCCCGTCAGATAAAACTGAGCTCCCAGCCGAAAACTGATGTACGTTGTGACATTGAGAAACTTGTTAAGTTTGTACAGGAGCGAGTCTTTTTGCACTTCGGCCATTTTTAACATAAGCCGCGAATGCAGGAAGATACTGTTCACTTCGACAAAAAGAGCCACCACAGCGCCGGCCACATAGCGTCTCGTGAGAACAGCGTACAGGAAAGTCCATATCACCTGAAAAGTTAACATTTTGGAGAAATGTAAAGTACACTATAAGGCCAAAGTATGTGGAGACCTGATTATCACACTCATAGTTGTTCTTATCCAATCTATTGCCACAAAGTAGAAGGGATGTACTGAAAGTAATGCAAAAGTTTTTTTCAGCATAACTTTTTTCAAATTGCGCATGCTGGTAGAGTTATTCTTCTTCTTCACATTTTAAAGAAGGGGAAACCAGCATTGAAGACACATCATGCCATCAACTGCAACAAAGGGGATTGTGCGATTTTAATGACCTTTTTAAAATAAAAAAAAATAAAAAACATTTATGCAAACCTTTGCAGTACTTTTGATACTTGTGATACAGTGTTTGGAGTGAGGTCCATGAAGATATGGTTTGAAGAACTTGAGTGACCAGCACAGAAAATCAATACTCAATACCTTTAGTACACTGATGGAATGCCAGACCTTCTAACTCTTCACCAGTGCTTGACCTCTGTAATGTGCTTGGTGTGTAATTCTCTTATAACCGAATGAACATAAATACACACAGCCATGCCCCAAATCTAATGGAAAGACTTCCCAGAAAAGTGGACGGCATTACAACAGCAAAAAAGTGATTATTTGGAATACAATATTCAAATTGCATATGAGTTTGATGGTCAGGTGTCCACAAACTTTTAAGTGTATGTCTTTGTCAAAATGTCCTTAGGACAATGAAAAACCCATTTAATATAATGAAAAAATGACTAGGAGGTTTATATCGGAAGGAACTGAATTTACCATAACGTGATGAAGCAGAAACTCCCATGATTCTCGTGCATACCCACTGAAGATGATGTCACGAGCATCGTGGATGAAATACCCTGACAAAGAAAGTTCAGAGTTTGTCAGTTTTGAGTATAAAAGGAAATAATCTTGTAGGATTTGATTACAATTTTCAGTTGGGTTGATGATAATATTAAACATTCACCAATAACTTTCTTCTAAACAGGGTCATGGACATGAAGCAATTAGTAATAGACACACAACACCACTGATCAGTCATAACATTAATACCCGTGCCAGGTGAATTGAATACAATGGAATATTAATTATAGCATGGCGTGGTAGTGGTTGGCTCTGTCGCCTTGCGCCTCCAGGGCCCATCTCTGTGTGCATGGAGTTTGCATGTTTTCCCTGTGCTTGATGGGTTTAATCCAGGTACGCCTGGCTAACTGGCGTTCCCAAATTGCCCATAGTGTGTGTATGTGTGTGTGCCTTGCAATGGATTGGCACCTGGGATAGGCTCCAGACCCCCTGCGACCCTGTATACAGGATAATGGTTTCAATATTAAGGGCTGATTGTTGTATATATAATTATACTGGATGAAACTGAGCAAGGGAAAGCTACAGTGCTTTTATAATTTGTACTTGGGAATATGGATAAGAGCAATAGTAAGGACTGACATATTTTAGTTGTTTTCTTTGTGCACTGTAAAATGGCCTCAGGAGGCTCAGCAGGTTGAGTAATTGCCTCGCTATGCTTGCTGTAGGTCAATAAAGTGGTGCAACAGGTAGTCTTACAGCTTCAGGGATCTCAATTTGATCCAGAATTTAGGTTCAGCTCCTGAAATAACAGCCTATTCTGTTTGGATTCCTGACAAGCTCTTATAAGTACCTGGGAAAGATTCTGCAATCATTCATTCATCTTGTATACTGATTATCCTGTACACGGTCATGGGGCGTGGGATGGGGGGCCTGGAGCCTATCCCAAGGGACTTTGGGCACGAGGCAGAGTACACCCTGGACGGAGTGTTTATCCATCACAATACACACAAAACATACACACATTACAGTTTGAGAATGCCAATTAGTCTAATCAGCATGTCTTTGGACTGTGGGAGGAAACTGGAGTACTCAGAGGAAACCCATCAAGCACGGGGAAAACGTCCACTCGCACACACACAAGGCAGGAATTGAACCCTCGTCCCTGGAGGTGCGAGGCGGCTCTGGAATCACCATGATCAAAATAATGAAGTTAAGGAAGATTAATAAATGTTTTGCGTAACCATCAGATAGGTCTCTTGTCAAACTGGTAATCACTGGTAATCCTCTTGATTTATACACTGGTTTATAATGTGTTTGCCATAATTATTAACGTAGCATTTAATTTGTAAACACACTTTTATGTTGAATAATCATAATCCCACATTTAATCCCACTTCCCAATTACAAATATCTAAATGGCAAAATATCTGTTTTCCTGCTCTTCTGATTATCAATATGTTCTGTGATATGTATTAGACTAATACAGGCTTAGTTCCTACATTTCTCATTTACTACTATAATTAAATTCCAAATATTAAATTCATTCTTACCCAAATTAATTTACCTATTATTTAGCCGAGACAGGTAGGGTGGAGTTTAATTAATCAGGTAAACTCAAAGAGACCTAAGCTAAAACACCTTTATCATGGTCTGGTTTCAGATAAGAGACTATTAACATACTAAAGTTCCATAGAAGAGAAAAAAAACTTTTTAAGTAAATTTCCTTGGCACATGAATAAAGTCAAATACTTGTTCTGAAAAGTTGAATTGTGAGAAATGGTTCTGTGGTCACATGGAAAACACAAAGCAAGGTGTAATACCAAGCAGGTAACATAATGTTTTTTAATGCCACTGATATGGCACAACCGAGTGGTTAAATGTTAATAGGAATTATATGGACTAATCATTACAACCAGAATGAATAGATTAGGTTTGAGATTTGTATCTATAATACGTGTATGTAATTGATGTGTATAAATGTATATATTGTATGTATAAATAAATAAAAATAAAATAAAATAATGTAGATTCAATTAAAGAAACTAAATAATACCCTGCAGCAACCCCATTTCCCCTCTCATCTTTATATAAAGCAATTTTCAAACATGGTGTTGAATGTGTTAAAGGAAGGGACGATGACTAACCTGTTGAGACGACAACAAGCAGATATGAGACAGGAGTGAAGGATGAGTGCAGGTCATACACAATCAGTGGATACTGAAAAACACTGAGTACACCAACGAGAAGCAGCTTATGAGAAATGATACACACAGTTTGTCCAATCCAACCTTGAGAAATCATGTCTTCATGAAACTCGATTTGTGCACAGGGATTGGTCATGCTGGAACAGGTTTGGGCGTCTTAGTTCAAGTGAAGGGAAACTGTAATGTTACAGCATTCGGAAATGTTCTAGACAATTGTGGGCTTCAATCATTGTTGCGACAGTTCAGGGAAGAAGCACATAAAGGAGTAGTGCTCAGGCACCCACACCCACTGTTTACATTTCCTCCAAAAAAAACCCCATAAATTAATCTGATTAAATGAGACAGTTGGGAAAATCACTTCAAGTCTGTTCATGCTGCCTGACTTTGCCATGACAAATGGATTATCTAGGCAAATGTTATGTTACAAACCATTACATCATAGTTAATTTATGGTTTTCAGAACAAAAAGAATTTACAGCTTATTTGAAAAACTTAAAACAATTAACTTCATTTAAATATATATATATAATTTAGAATGATTTGGATAATGTAAACGATAATAAATGATAATGACTTATTTGATAGTATAATTTAACAACGTTTTGGGATTTATGTACTTTTCTGTTTTTCTCTGTGTGTGTGTGTTCTTGTTGTGAAAATTTTAGTTCAATTTAATATTTTTAAAAGTTGTTTTAAATAGTGTGTGCAAATATCTCAATTTTGCATCTGTTTTGCGTTTAAACAGACCATTTTATATCATTAGAGACTTTCCTTCTGGAGTAATAGGAAAAAAAAGAAACTTACACTTATTGCAAACCCTTTTATTAGTGACCAGGAAGATTATAACTTTATCATGGCTTAGAATACTGCCACCTTTCATACATCAGTGGCATGATTGTCTAATGAAAGATAACAGCGAAACTCGATGTATAGATTGACCGCAGTAATAAATCATTTTGGATTGATTGATTTACTGTTTTTTTTGTTTACTTTAGGATGTTGTTTATTTATTTAATTTTGTTCCAGTTTCCTTTCTTGCAGAACGAAACCAGAAAGGTGAATGTGTGAATTTGACGTGCACAAAAGCATCTAGAAATATTATGTAAATTTTTTTTTATAAAAAACGCAGTTACTGAGCTACCGAGCCAAACACTCAACTACTTCAGTTTCTTATTCATTCTCACGAAACGTTCCCGACTGCTGCCTGTCTGACACGTTTTTCTAGTTCATGCATTTTGTGGAATCTTCAACTGTATACACAACACACACACACACGTATGTATTTCAACATTTTTAACATTAGACCCTCGATTGCATTTTAATTCAGTTTAATTTTCAGTATGACTTTTGCCCAGAAGGATATTACACAAGTTGAATACTGTATGATAAGTTATCAGAAATCGTTGCATGTCTAAAGCATTACAACTTTCTCACACGGTCAAATTTTGGTTAAGTAAATCAGTCAGAATATTCCGTTTAGCAGAACATTCACTCACCAGAAAATGGCCCAGGGGCCGGTCAGGAGTGAGTGCACGAGTGACACAGAGAGATTCTTCCACTTGTAGCTCTTCCATGGGTCACGGTTAACAGCATGGGGTCTGGGCAGAACCTTCAGCAGTGTGTGGAGCAGCATGAACGCTAATGAGCTGCAGAATACAGAGAGGACGGGTCGACGCTCCACCTCCCTCAACCAGCCATCCATCCTTCACCTCTGCTCTGTTACTTACCTGACTTAAACACACACATACACACACTCTTTCTCTTACGTGGGGGTGTTTTCCTTTTTTGTGTCTTCTATTCTCCTATATAGGGTGTTGCTCAGTTTAGATAAGCAGTGTTCTTTGATTTCCTGAAAAATTGTCTGAAGAGTCTGAAATTCTTCTGCAACTCTCTTCTTCTTCTTCTTTTCCTCTTCTCTCTCACTCATGCTGTGGCTTAACCGTGGGTGTGTGGTTGTCTCAATCTTTGTATGCTTAGCAGTGATTGGCTAAGGAAGAATGTCCTAGCAAGATTGTTACAGGAAATGCTGGTCATACCTCTCTTATTTTTTTTACTCTCCTGAGATTCTACGTGTGATCCAGTATTACAGCTAAACTTGTCTGACACCTATAGAGTGAGATAAGGGAGCGGGTTGTGCGTTGTTTGTACAATGCATGTGCATACAGTATGTGTATGTGTGAGAGAGAGAGCAACATGTAGTATACAATAAATCAGAAATCACATAGTTGATCCATTTGAATGCACCGTTGAGCAGGAAATAAATTAGACCATACAGGTTCTTCCAGACAAATTTACTCCTTTTCTGCCACGACATGCTGAATCCTCCCATATTTTCTATGGCTTAGTTTTATTGGCTGAATTTATTACAGTTGGGTAAAAATCCATCCTACTTTATCTTAAACTTAATCTTTTTTTTGTTTACATACTAGGGAGAAGCCTACACTCTCAGAACAACTCATTGACACTTCAACCATTACTGACCCATGATTCAGTGCTAACATGGTATTGTACACTATGTACTGTATATGACCTTACAAACCAAGTGTCAGCTAAGTAGATAATCTGATGGCTCACACAGTCATGACCATTTTTCTGTACAGTATACATGCATAATTTAGAAGTTGTAGAAGTTGATTTCTTAAATTCTGAAATTCTTGCAGTTGTGGCTGCAAGGCAAATAACAGGTTTATAAGCAGTTTGTGCACTGCTCCTCATACATCATTTCTTTTATATGAGGGGCGTTCAAGTCAAACCGGACTTGTGATGAAGTTTCTCGTGAATGAAGG
>JAQMYK010000011.1:8011161-8026834 GCA_030014345.1 Clarias buthupogon | reverse complement strand
AAAGGCGTGTATATATATATATATATATATATATGTAGTAAAAACTACCTTTATATATATATATATATATATACATATATATATATATATATACACACACGCCTTTACGCCTTCATTCACGAGAAATAACTTTCATACTGTTATTTTGCACAATCAAAAGTCCCGGGTTGACTTGAACATCCATTATGTTAATAATTTACAGATGCAGAAGACCCACATAAACGCTTCAAACACTCTTTTTAATTGTTATCAATGTTTTCTCTGAGCATTTTTGGATTGAATCTTCAGTGTCAGTGCTTAAAGCAGTAAAAGGTTTAAAAGCGTTAAGATTTCCAGCATGGCAAAATTGCAGATTTACTGTAACATGACAATATGTATTTCTTCATCTTGTTCAATTGGAGAGGGTAAAAAAAAAAGAAAGATTGGTGGGACTACTTTTATTGAATGTAGCTGACAGAAATACACTTGTTTTGCACACATTCCACAACTGTAAACATAGCAGTAAACATAACCATAAGCTGTCAAAAATATGCCATTCTGTAGCATGTGTGTGTGTGTGTGCTACGGTGACTTGAAAACCAGGCATGCAAACCATCTCATCATCAATGGTAAAAAGAAATACTAAGTTTATTTGCACATAAAGAGAATTCATGACTAAATTGAAAATACCATTCACTAATAGAGAATGTTGTGCCGCCTCACTTCTGGTGGCTGCAGGACCAACGGCAGTCCCAGCATCTGAAAAATCCCAGCAGGGGGTGGCATTTCCATGTCAAAAAGACAAAAAGCAGTGGAGATAATCTGTACAGTTGCAATGCAACGCTAAATAGCAAAATTGACAAGGAAAATGCAAGTGGACTGAACCATACTAAAATATACAGTATGTTGGCACTACTGTATAATGTTATATTCATTCATTTGCATTATCCTGAATACAGGAATGTGGGGAGACTGGAGCCTATCCCAGGAGACTTTGGGCACAAGGTGAGGTATATTTTGTTGTTAGATTAGGGTTCAATTATTTCTCACATGTACATTACAGGAGAGTGAAATAATTTTTCCACATAACTCAGTTAGGAAACTGGGGTCAGAGCACAGGATCAGTCAGGATACAGCACCCCTGGAACACATAGGGTTAAGGGCTTTGCTCAAGAGCAACAGTGGCAGCTTGGTTGCACTGGGACTTGAACCCCCAACTTCCTGATCCCAGAGCTTTAACCATTTGGGCCACCACAGGCCTTCCTGTGACAGAAAAATTAGTCAAAGATGGTGATGGTGAAATCACTCCAAAATTAAAACAAGTTAGTTCCTGTTATCACTTCCATAAACTGCAAACAGTCATCCTCCTCTTTCCTGTTAATTTCTCTTTAAGTTAATAAAGAAAGAAAAATGGAGCGTGTAAGTTTAAGGTTGCCAAGAATTCTCAAAGCCCTCCATCCTAAAGATTTTCCTCTGGCACAAAAAAAAAAAAAAAAAAAAATATATATATATATATATATATATATATATAATTATTTAATTAACAAATTAATCAATCAAGCAATTAGTTAATTAATAAAAATGGTCACAGGTTTATGTAACTGTTGCAAAGTAAAGAAATGGTCATATCATATAAACGGTTACTTAATTAATGTAAAAAATTAAAAAATTATTAAATAAAAGTATCATTTGAAAACTAATTTGCATTCCATAATGTTCTCCTTGTGTTATTTTATAAGGCTGAGAGAAACGTTCTTTTTTCTTTTTCTCTAGCTTGCTCACAGGTGACATTCTGACCAATGGTACACTGGAGCTGATGGTGCTCTTCGTTCTGCCAATCAGAGACAATGGCCATGTAATAGAAGCGAGGCTTTAAGTATAAATGCACCTACCTAGAGAAAACGCACAAGCTTAGCTATGGGAACTTGGCTCATGGAGACCAACTTGTTAAGTGTGTTGGTTATTCATCACATTCTACAGGTTGTCCTAGTGTGACCTGGTATGACCTAGTGTGCTATCGCTGTGAACATGTACAGGTGCTCAGGATACCTGTTCACACTTGAGGGCAAAGAAGAAACAAATGACCTAGAAAGTGCTGTTTTGTTGTTTTGTCATTCCTTTGTTTCTTCTTCTCTCCGGCACCCACTCCATGCAGCTTATCTTTCACCCCTTTATTTCAGCATGTTGTATAGACAGGTAGTATGGGCGTGCCTGTCGATTTCCACGATAGCACAACTCTATAGACAAACTTGGTTAGCAGAGAGCATCACTGTCTGTCATTTCGGTCAGGTTAATTCCTGTGAGACTGGCTAGAAATTTGGATTCGTTTGTTCTCTTTGACGTCATCTGTACTCCACCTTTGTGACAAGGTTGAGTTTCATATCAAAGGTGATACTTTTTCATGGAACTACCTGAAAGATTTTAAGAAATGAATGGCAGAAAATATTCCATGCAGAATTTATTTTAATGATCTTTTAAAAAAGACAAAGGACTTGAAAGAAGCCTAAAACTTTTTTTAAATGAGCGAATGTGGAAGCTTGATGACAGATGGACAAAGTGTATTGAAAAGCAAGAAGATTACATCAAAAAATCATGTATTTGTCTTTTCTAAAAGTTCATTAAAATAAATTCTGCATGGAATATTTTCTGCCATTCATTTCTTAAAATCTTTCATGTAGTTCCATGAAAAAAGTATCACCTTTGATATGAAACCCATCCTTGTCACAAAGGTGGAGTACAGATGACGTCAAAGAGAACAAACGAATCTAATTTTCTATCCAGAAGTAAATCTTCCTCCTCGTAGGGCTGCTTTCAGGTGAAACTCCAATACAGCAAGATCAGGACTATAGGGAGCATGATTTAAACACCTAAAAACGTTTTTGCAGAGAGTGGACAAAAAGCAGTTCTCTGCGTTTAATTCGAAGTTTAGACTTCGTTCTGTAACGTTCCATGACTGGCCCTTGAGAATCCCAGAAAACAGTAAGCAGCAGTTTTAAACCTGATGTTTAACATTTGACTTTTTCTTGGTTGGCGATTGAAGATGTTTCCGTAGATGGTTCCATAGTTTTAATATAACCAGAGTGTGGATAATTTTTTGACTGACCTTCATATATAAAAATAAATATTTTTTTTCATTTATCTCTGAAATACACATTACTACATATCGGACATGTCATAAACACACAGCAAAACGGCAAATGGCAGCAGCAAGTTTAACCCACGGCACATCCAAGCAAAACTAATTCAGGGAGCAAGGAGAAGGCTTGTCTCTACTCGGCACATTGTACTGTAGAAGAGCAATAATCTCTCCATTTGGGGATGGAGTCCATTTTGATCAGGTGTCCTTCTCATGCTTTGACTTCCCATGATACTGTAACGTTTGACTTGCTCACTGGACCTCTAAATCTACATTTGTAATCTGACTATGTTATACTATCGGTTGAATGAAATATTATGGTTGTTCAAGTCAAACTGGGACTGCAAACTGTGAATAACGATCCTAGCCGAGGTGGCTCGGAGCGCACTGCAGTCGTTCCCGTGAACATCCAGCAAGTGGAATCCCTGAAATTTATGGATAACTTGTCAACAATTTGTGGTAGCAATGCATCTGTCAGTGGGAACTGTACACACAATCGTTCACGAACACCACTTGCACATTACAGGAATTCAGCTGGGAGTTATTGAAACACTTCTGTACAGTCCTGACCGCGGTCCAAGCCATTTCCACATGTTTGGGTCATTATAGGAGTTCCTGGGAGGCCAGTGTTTCAGACATGAAGCAGGCAGTCTGATCATGGCTCTTGCGGTCTGAGAAGACTTTCTCCCTTGAAGGTATCCAACCATAAGTGAAATGCTGGGATAAGTGCATTAGTGTAGCAGGGGATTATATAGAGAAATAAAGATAGTAAGTACTCATAACTGTGTGGTGTTATTGTTCACAATCAAAACTCACAATTTGAATGACCCTTGTATATTACATTGTATGCATTGTGTTAGTAGAACAAGCTGATGAACTGAGAATGTGAAACCATCCATGGCTCAATGGACTTCATTACATTTACCTTAAGTAGTCTTAACCAGCTAGACTTTTGAGTGGACACTGGGAAAACAGTCGCTCTCTCTCTCTCTCTCTCTCTCTCTCAAGCACATACATACATTCCCTCCCTCCCTCCCTCCCTCCTTCCTTCCCACCCATTCCATCCTTACAGGTGCTCTTCTGCTCCAAATGCCAGACTGTCTGTTCTATTGCAGTCATGTGGTCCACTCTCCTTGTGTCATATCTTCTTTTTGCTCCACAAATCCACTCTGGTAAGACTTCCACATGATTAGTCAACATTGTCATCATAATAGATTTTGTAAATTGTAACTTGTTTAGTGCTGATTAGAGAACTTGGTATTGCTGCTGTTTGTTGTTAGTGTCCTTATGGTTTCTTCTGCATATTCACACACAATGTAGTGACATTTATTTAAATAGAATACTTTACTAATTCATAGATATATTGCAGGAAAAATCTATTTTTCTACTCAGGTAATTGCTTATTACAGTACTTATATTTATTTGGCTTAAATTGTTATGGTCTTTAATCGATTTTTAAAATCAAATGTTATTTTTTGAAAATTAAAATACTCAGCTGGGAAATATGATACATTCACATTTGTGCACTGAATTTTATGCGTTTCAACTTTACTTATACTGTTTCATTGCTGTTCAAGTATTGGTGCCATTCATTGCTTTTGTTTTCCACATTAATTTAATTATTTTTATTTATGCAGTAATTGACTTGCACAACTTTATGAAGCGCTATCAATGTACAAAGCTTCTAGAAAATGATGATGTCCGGACATTGTGTAATTTGTGTGAAAACCTGTACAAGCGAGTCTATTGTGAGACTTAATGATCACCTCTGGATTTCTCCATTGCTCCCTTAATAACCAGTTTTTACCGATACCCATTCCATTCCATTTGATTTGACTCACTTTCACATCAAATCAGTTCACCTGAGCTATTGTATAACAAGCTGCGTTTCCAAACTGGACGTAATGTATTCAATTTGTACTGGCACTAATCCGTGTGGCATTTTAAACAACCTTTTAATCGATGCTTTACCTACTTTTATGCCCATTGTCTGTTTCGGAAGTGTTTATTACAGCATATTCAGCATAGAACGTCAGTTAATGTACTACCACAAAAAAGAAGGGGGGGTGTAGGGATTGTTTTTCTGCTGCACATTTAAAAAACAACCAACGAAAACAAGTTACAATGGCAAGAAGTGGAACATGGGGTACGATTATTGTCTCAACTGTTTAAGATGTTTATAGTCATTTGAATATGGTCCAACTGTGAACCTAACACAACCAACCACTGACTATCAGTTGAGTTCTTGAATCTTATTAATCAGAAGACGATTCGTTTGCTGACAATAAATCATACTCCAAGACAAAATACTTAAACAAAAATAGTTGACAAAATACTCCCAAAACTTTTTGGACACCTGGCCATCAATCCCACGTATGATCGTCCCCAAATTATCAACACAAAGTTGAAAGCATACAATTGTCCACGATGCTGCAGATTAAGGATTTTTCCTGACTAGAATTAAGGGCTCAAACCTGCATTTCAGTGCTTTTGCTCACAAAGTAAGCACCAAGACATGGTTTTCCAAAGCTTACATAGAAGAACTTAGGTGGTTTGCTCAGTGCCAACCTCAACCACATTGAACAGATGAACTGGAAATCATGAGAATCTAGTGTGGAGCTTTCCCAGAAAAGTGAAGATTGTTTAAACAGCAAAAAGCACATATGGTTTTGATGGACAGGTTTGTATATATTTTTAGACATATTGTGGATATTACCATGCTCACTCTAATATAATATCAGTTCTATGATAAAAACCCACTCAGAGTAACTTAGCAGATGCTCTAGTTGACATAACCTACACCTAGTAGTAAACAGAATAAAACTTGTTGAATAAAGAAATAAATACAGTATCTTTTATAATCAATTTCTTGGTGATGAGACATTAATGTTTGTGTCAGCACATTGTAAGACTGAAAGTTCTGACACAGTAGAATCTTCAGGACAGGGGACTTTGCACTTTGCAGTATGATGGTTACATGAGAAGCTTGTCTTATTAACTTTAAATGAGAGGGGAAAAAAGTCTGTTGAGGTGATGACGCTATACCTGCAATTAAAAGTCATAGTCACCCTTATACTGAAAACACCCTAGTCTTGTACATTTTAGGGCATCGTGTATTCCCAACACACCTGATTAAACGAACAAGATAATGAACAGCTCATCAGCTAGAAACATGCTCCAGATGTAACAGATGCCCTTCATAGATTAAGTGTAACTATAAATAAAAATAATAATAATAATAATCATTATTTTTCTGTAACAGCATATACCAAAGGCTTTATTTCTTGCATATCTAACACTTGCCAATATGTAACACAAGGCCAATATGTGGCATTTCGGTTTTGCCCTAAGATATGTTCAGATTCATATAACATTATTATAGACAGTCGTGTAGGATTACTGTATGGGTCACATGGGCAGCTGTCCAGGGCAGCATGTTGCCTGGAGCGACACAGCACGCCCACACACACAAAAAATATGAGAACAGTGATGACATTTGTGCAACAAAGATATCATGACACTGAGAGGGTCAAGAGACAACAGAAAAAGAGAGTGCAAAATCATTATGGAGCATAACTACGTAATCACAGCTATCGGCATGCATTAATACATTTTCTCCATTTTTAAATGACACATCTGAAGTACTTGAACACTGAATACTTAAAAAGCTAATGTCCAGTCATTATTAAATGGACCAAGTAAAAGGCACTTGACTTCTCGTAATTTTGCATTTACAGTACCTATAAAACATACTGTAGGTAATATACATAATAAATGGTAGACATCAATAAGAAAGTCCATGGATAAATTATGTAGGTAGCTGTGCCGTAGTAGGACACTGTTTTCAGCTTCAAACTAAAACAATAAAACACTTCAGATTTTCTAAAGAGAACCTCTTGTTTTTGGAAACTCAGATTCCTCAATTATCCAATGAACTAAAGTATTCTTAGAAAGCCCAATTTCAACAGGTTGTTTTCTCTGTTGCAGTTCAGTGGTGCTACCAGAACCAGTACTTATTGGATGAGATGTGCAATGGTAAGCTTGGTCAAGTTTTTACCATTTATTTGTTGACTAGGGGGGGGGGGGGGACATTCCTTGTGTCTGCATGGGTTTCCCCAGGTTTCCTCTGTGCCATCCAAAAACATGATGATATGTGCCCTGGCCACTAGAATCACCCCTAGGTGTGAAAGTGTGTGTGAGTGCATGGTCCCCTGTGTGTGAGTGCATGGTCCCCTGTGTGTGAGTGCATGGTCCCCTGGATGGGCTAGTTTGATCATTATACATTATTTGATGTTGTTTCAGAGCCCAGTCAGTGGGTTAAAGACTTTCCAGTTTGTGGAGGCCAGAAACAGTCACCCATCAACATTGTCACAAGAAAGGCGAGGCATGACCCCAATCTATCCTCGATAATCTTTGAAGGTTACACAGAAACAATAAATGTCACTGTGCAGAACTTCGGAAATAGTGGGGGTAAAAATTTGTGTTTCTTTTCTTCAGGCAAAAGTTGCTTTCATTCCAGTTCTAACAATCTCAGTAGGATGTTTTGTCCATTTCTGTTTCATTAGACTTTGAAATTTGATTCTATTTATGCTATGTATGTAACACCGTTAACAGCAACAAAACCCTTCAATCTTGCGCATCACATATTCAGCTTTTTGTGTGTGACAATTTGCACTTTTCTAGCTGTGCTTGTGCTTCCTTCATCTGTGCGGATCCGAGGTGGGGACCTGCCTGCTACCTATAAAGCAGTTCAGCTGCATTTCCACTGGGGAGTGGATCATGCGTCAGGCTCAGAACACACTGTAGATGGAGAGCAATATGCCATGGAAGTAGGATCATATCACATATCTAGTTCAAAAGCAGCATCATAAATTATTTGTTTCTTGTTTAACCGGTGTTTTCTGTATTTTTTCTATCCCAAAGCTCCATATAGTTCATATAAAAGAGCATTATAATTCCCTGAAGGAAGCCAAGAATGATACAGTAGGAATAGCAGTGCTTGCCTTCTTCTACGAGGTAACAAACTCTGGACATCTCTGGTCAACAAAGTGTTTCTGCAGTGCTTAAGTATTCCATTAATGATAATACAAGGTACTTATTCTTTGCCTTAGGTATCCACAAAAGAAAACCAAAAATTTAATCAAGTAATTGAGGCTTTTGGAAAAATTCCATACCCTGGTGAGTTCCTGTAGACATTCAGAAGTTAGCCTGTCATGGACTTTCACTTTCGTTCTTCTGACCTTTTTTATCCTATTTTAATAAGATTTCTACCCCAATTTTTCATAATTTGGTCACTTGCCAATTCAAACTCTATAACTAGCTTTCCTTCTCACATGGAAACTACAAAATGGTGGGGATTAAGGTTAAAGCATACTTCTTCCAAAACATGTGAATCCAGCTGCTACATCCATATTTATTTATTTGTTTATCGATTGTTTCTCATGCTGTGTTTTGCATACATGAGCACACCAAAACCATCAAAAGTTTGTGTTACAGTGATTGACAGAGGTGGTAATAATAATAATAATTATAATAATAATAACCCTTAAAACCCAAGCGGCACAGATACATGCCGGCAACTTAGCTTAGGTCAATAATATACATATATATATATATATATATATATATATATATATATATATATATAGAGAGAGAGAGAGAGAGAGAGAGAGAGAGAGAGAGGAAGAAAACAAAAGTTATCATTACTTTTAAAAAGGGTAAGTTTTGGGAATGTTACAAAATGAGCATTTTATAATGAATATTTGGTTATAGAAATAACTTTAAATAACCATAGAAACTTGTGTTTGTGTGTATTTGTGCTATTTCCTTACCTTTGTGACCCGGTTTTAAATTTTTTGTTCAGTCATATTTGGGGAATTAACTAAAGTTCAGTACATTATATTGCCTATTTTGTGCTGAAAAAATAAGTGATGAAAATGAAAAAAAAAAATTATACTGCACATTCTTAAGCCCTATATATGTTAATTAAAATAAAAACGTCAAAACAAATAATAGCTAAAAATGCTCTGAGGTTTAACTACAAAAAACAACAACACTACTTTATCTTCTTACAACGCAAAATGCAGTGCTGAAAAATTTGATGTCTAATTTAAAGAAAAAGAACACAACATTATACCATCCTGATATCAGGACAAAAGTAAATTTAAGTGTGACCACTTGAACAGGGACCGTGTGCACTGACACACAGCGAGCTCAAAGAAGAACTACGAGTTTGCCTTTAAACACTCGGTCACACCATCAAAGCAGCATAGAGAGCAGGAACATGCCAGAGCATGAAAAACACTCTCCCAATGCTTTGCTAAAATGCTCTGAGCTTTAACTAGTGGCTGTGGCATTGTCCGGGTTCAAACCCACAAAATCTGGATGGAGTGGCGAACACATGCCTACAGATTCTACACACAGTAACACAATGTCAGATACCTGGACACAGACGGCTATGGCATTGTCAGGATTGATACTCTTCAATTGATACTTGAAGAGCAAATGCTTTGCCTTTCTTAATGATGATGACACCATCACCAAAGGTCAAATACAGCATCGTTATTCTAGGTGGAAAGGATCAAGTTTTACTCCGGTAATTTAACATCACACTATCCTATCTAGGTCAGCTGTTACTTAAACATTCAGCTGCTCTATAATGCTGCCTTGAGTTCAGAATGATGTAGTAGCTGGCTTCATGTGTCTTGAAGGAATCACATGTCACATCTCACATTACGTCTTGTTAAGCGATAGAAAAAGACTTACGGAGTGATAACAGGGTGCAAATTGGCAATAATATTTGCAAACAGTGAGGAAAGGTAAAGAAGCTCACAATATCTCACAAATGACATGTTATGTTGTTATCCTATTCCCAAAGGAAACATCAGTACTATTCAAGAACTCCGGTTGACTGATATTTTGCCTTCATTGGAGAAACTTTCCAGTTACTACCGTTACATGGGATCTCTCACTACGCCAGGCTGTGACGAGGCCATTATATGGACCATCTTTCAGGAGACATTTTCTATCAGCCAACAACAGGTAGAGAAGACAGATCGCTAAACTACTGCCACTGTAGCATTTTGATTCAATTTAAATCCCATGTTGCTTCTCTGTATGAAAGGCAAGTGAAACATGAGAAGTGATCATGCTATTAGATTTCCTTTCGCTGGCTGTTCAAAATGGTCTTTTCATTAAATTGACACTTTGTTCCTGAGATTCTTTGCAATGAATTACAGAATGTCTGTGACAATAAAACGATCTTAACCTGTAAATGTACAAAAATCTTATTCATAGTCGTTTTTTGTAATAGCACATTTTAACTACAGTGAATACAACAATTGAAATCACTGCAGCAAAGAAACTGCTAGAAGTAGTTGTACCTTGTGTCTTAAGCACTATTCCCACTGATCATTGTACATTGTATTTTGTATTGATGTATGGTATGGTGTATAGCGATAAGACCCAGCACCCAAAATACTTTCAAAGCCCTCCAACGTGGTATCCATTCTTCGTGGAAGATACATAAACAGGAAATAAAAACCTTGAAAAAATGATATACGACCCATCCAAATCTCAGACATGCTGATTTGCACAGGACTAATATTATCACATGACCTTGTTGTTTGCCGAAATATGGTAGGTAATTTGCGTGGAATTTTTTTAATTACAGACATGGTTGATTCGCACGGGATTAAGATCATAGACAACCTCTGCGATATTACAATTGACCACAGGTAATACTAGTCCCGTGCGAATAGGACATTAAACTACAGCTCTGGACTTAACTGGGGACCCACTGAACCACCACTGAACCACCATGCAGTCCTAAAATGACTTTGTTGTGTTTATATATTCTCACTGTGTAGGATATAGCCTTAGGAGGCAGGACAGCTTACTCATGAAGCAATGACTTCAAAACAGACCACAACCATTTATAGTTCTTTGGGATCATGGTTCTCAGCTTGATCTCATGCACGGTGAATGGCGAATTTCATATATGAACAGGAATATGGAACAAGTGTGTTTTACTAGAAAGCATTACCAACATAGGAAGGTACCTCTAACCTCCTCACCACTGTTCTTGTTTGTCTGTGTTCCATAGGTGGACAACATAAACAAGCAGATGTGGTTTGACATCGGAAAACAGATGACTGCCAACTTCCGCCCAGTGCAGAAAATCAACGGCCGCATAGTGTACAAATCCAGGGCATGTTGCTCTACATCTTCAGGATCGGTCATCCTGTGTCTGTCTCTGCTCTATATAGTTGTGCTGTTTGAGAGTATATTAATGTAATGCATTGTATTGTCTTTTATCAAAAAATTATTTGCTTACACAATTACCTGGTACTACAGTATATCTTGTTGATTTCAGCATTGCGTGACCCACAAACACAATTTGTAATAGATTACTGTCTTAAATTTTCAAAATCAAAAACCCAATTAAATTTTAGGATTTGTTTATTTACTTCTTTGTTTATCTATATCCATCATCATAATCACCACCATCACCATGACCACCACCACCACCATCATCATTATCATCATCATCATTCTTGCTTGAAGGTCTAACCTGTGGGATGTGATAAAAATTTCTTTTTATAATATTTGTGGTTCCAATTTAGCGAGGGTGTACATTACAGTTACACGCTGTGCATCTTCAGCCAGGCTCTCATTTGTTCGATCTGTGCTGTAACGCTACTCCGTGCTGTGCCACCAGGGGTGCTGTACTGCTCCACGCTGCTTGTGTAGTCCCACACTGAGGACACATCACTGTCAAACAGAGAACTAGATAAAAGAAGAGGACAGAGAGTGAGTGTTCATAGCCCATAAATCAGTATTCTATGCCCATAATTAATAAAAAAAAAAGAATACCATACTCTTCTTTCATAAATGAATGAAAAAAAAAAAAACAAGTGGGCAAATTGGTGTGGTATAATAGTAATAAAGCACATGTGCTGTGATGTGCAAAAAAATTAATAAATAAAAACCTACAGCCCTCCGATACGCAAGTGATCAGGGATCAGATGTGTAAAAGCGGGCATGGTTTATTATCTGCATTTAGCATATGCTTTGCTATTACTTTAAAAAACAAAGAAACATACTGTAGGTGTCTTTAATATGGAATTAATATACAGTGGTACCTTGGCATATGATTGCCTTGCCTTAAGAATAACATTTTTTAGCATACGAAGCATTTTCAGCATACGAAGCATTTTCAGCATACGAGCGAATGAACCGAGCCGAACTAAACGCCGGCTAAGTTGCATGTGCGTCCAGGACCTGTTCAAAACTTGTTTGCATCAGCGAGTTTACTATCTTTTTTTGCAATTTGTGCAAGATTTAGTAAAGACATAGCACCATGTGTCACAAGAATGTTAGTAAGGACGGTAGCAAAACAAAAAGGGAGCCACTTTCATTTTCGTTTTTAAAGCAGCCGGTGCAAAGAGGAATCATACATTAAATTTGTATGCTGAGGTACCAGTGTATCCATATAGTCAGAGGTGGGTAGTAACGAGTTACATTTACCCTGATATAAAAGAATTTACTTCTATGAGTAGTTTTACTGCACCATACTTTTTACTTTTACTTAGAGTAGATTTGGGAAGAAGAAACGTTACTCTCACTCTGCTACATTCGGTTACACTCGACTCGACTGACTTACTTTTTTAACCATTTATTCCACACATGCAGCCGGTAGGTCTACCACATGACTGTTTCACCAATCAAACGCAGCAACAAAAATCACATGACTCCGTTTGACCAATCAGCCGCAATAACAGTAACCACATACAGTATAGTCAGGCGGCATAGCGGGGGGGAAAAATCTTCACCTGGTATCCCTGGGATCATATACAAAGCGAGAGACCGCGTGTGCGCGAGAGAGAGAAAGAGTGTGTGTGACCCACACTCTCTCTCTCTCTCTCGAGCGCACGTTTAGAGTGTGTGTGTGTGTGTGTGTGAAACAGGCACACGCACACTCTTCAGAGGTAACGTGTGCGGTTCATTTGTTTGTTTGTTTTACTTTACAGCAGTGATTCCGGTATTAAGCGCTCACACGAGTGTCTTAGCGATGTTCCTTGTTAATTTTTTAGACAAAATAGTCTTTCCGTTAATGTGTGTTTATGTGAAATTCAAATAAGAAAGGTTTACTGTTTAATAAAGGTTTACTAGAAGGTTAAACATCCATTTTCTCCCTCAGCCTCTCTTATGTGTGTGCGCGCGCGTTGATACACTTGGTATCTCTCGGGACGGGAGGGGTTACACACACACACACACACACACACAGCGTGAAATGCTTAAACGGAAACACCTATCTGTCGGGATTTCTTTTTACTTTTTTAAAAAAGGTAAAGTGCAGGATAATTTGTTTTATTTTTACTTTATATTTTGTGTTAATTAATTTTATGTATTTATTTTTTTGGGCTGTGGAATGAATAATTTGGGTTTCCATTATTTCTTATGGGAAAATTAAATTTGGTTTACGAGTGTTTTGGAATACGAGCCTACTTCCTGAACGAATTACGCTGATTTTAATATTAGTGTGCAAAGTGAAAGCTTTCTGTGGAAAGTTAAGAACAACAGAAGGGATATGGTAGATAAATAATGCGTGTGTGTGTGTGTGTGTGTGTGTGTGTGTGTGTGTTTTGCGCCTGTGCTAACCTGGCAGTACGTAGGTCTTCCACAGTAAGCTGGTTCAGTGGGACACCTTTAGACTCAGCCTGATAGACAGCTTTTCCTGAGCAGCTATGAGCTTCCCTAAAAGGCATCTTCAACAAACACATCAATTTTTCAGTTTAATTAATAACCGAGTATTATAACAGTGAGAAGATGATTTACTCACTCCTTTCCTGACGAGGTAATAGGCCAAATCAGTGGCTAGCATGTCTGGACTGAGTGCTGCCTCCATGGCTTTCTGATTTACCTGCATTAGATTCCAAAAGATTATTAAGTACTTTCACTTTTGAAGCAAATCATCATATTTCTTTATGAAACCTATTGAAAATGATAGCGTGTGCTTGACTAATTTATCCAACAGGCAAAATGAAAGCGGGTTAGATCTAAAGCTGTGAGAGGTCTCACCTCCAGTGTAGACATGACACCTGTAGCCACCTGCAGTACGGCATGTAGGGATTCATAGGTGTCAAACATGGCCTCTTTATCCTCCTACAAAACACACGCGTGAGGGTGATCAGTGCCTCACTGTAAAGTAAACCTCACAATGTAGCACGTTATTATGCAGTTTTCTATATAAAACCACTGTTCGTTTACCTGTAGATCTTTGTTGTATGTGCTGGGGAGTCCTTTGAGGACCATCATAAAACCTGCACACTAAGTCACAGTTATTATTATTATTATTATTATATAACATAATGCACATGACACTTCACTTGTGGTATAAAGTGATTAGAAGGACCCTGACAGTTATTATATCCTTAGGGACTGATTTTTGTTTTTAAGTGAATCCTTTCAGTGCTGGGTCTTACTCTGCCAAACACTCGTCCTGCTTTGCTGCGGATCAGCTCTAGACTGTCAGCGTTCTTCTTCTGTGGCATCAGACTGCTCCCTGTGCTGCTCACGCCAAATATAAGCAGAGATCTACAGTAACTAACACAGCACTTCTAAACACACTACTACATTACCAACACACACAAAGGATAATCACCGTGTTGCCTCAATTAAAAGACAAAAACAGATCTCTTGAGAATGAAAGTAGGAAATTTCCAAACGTAGAAAATGCAGAAAATTATTGCAATAATGTTGTTGTTGGTCTTTCGGCTGCTCCCAGTAAGGGGTCGCCACAGCGGAATATCCAGTCCGCACAACAACTTGGCACAGGTTTTATGCCGGATGCCCTTCCTGACGCAACCTTCCCATTTTATCCGGGCTTGGGACCGGCACTGCATCCAGTGGTTGGGGTTTGGGCACTGGCTGGGAATCGAAGCCGGGCCTTCCGCATGGCAGGAGAAACACCTACCACTGAGCCACCAGTGCCCCAGAAAATTATTGTAATAATATACATTAATAAAATAAAAATCTGTTATAGTACACAGTGGTAGTTTTAAAATAAATGACACATTGTGTCCTGAGGAAAGAATGAATTTTAATTGCAAAAAAGGTACTGACCTGTATGCATCTGACAGCTTGATAAAGGAGAATTCTTTAGTGCTGTACAATAACAAATCCTCTGCCATCTTACTGAGGTGCATCAGACACATCGATCCCCAGAAGAGAAACTCAGCTGCCATAAAAATAAAAATTATGAACAAGAACATGAACACGTGAATGACTTGATTGATTGATTTATTTTTTTATTAAACCCAAAATGCCTAAAAGTAAATATACCTACGATTGATGTACAAATGTGTCTAGCTAGAAACAACATTATAAGTTTGAATACATCTTACTTATTTGCTTGCTTTAAAAAAATTTATTAATAAATGTTTGTTAGCTTTGAGGGCGGCACGGTGGTGTAGTGGTTAGCACTGTCGCCTTGCACCTCCAGGGTCCGGGTTCGATTCCCGGCCAGGTTCGATTCCCGTCTCTGTGTGCATGGAG
>JAQMYK010000011.1:7999861-8011061 GCA_030014345.1 Clarias buthupogon | reverse complement strand
GGGATAGGCTCCAGGCCCCCCGCGACCCTGATCACAGGATAAAGCGGTATAGAAGATGAATGAATGAATGAATGTTAGCTTTGAATGTGTATAATGAAGGTTGTACGCATATGATGAGATTTGCTGTTAAAAGGCTCAATTATAAGAGTTTGATCATTTTTCTTCCAAGCTACTAATAGGTGGTAGATTTTAAGAACCTTTAAGATCAGCATACAAGAAACATACCAACAAAATCTCTCTGTCCGGTTGCATCCATGCTGTTGATGCTGATTCCTTCAAACTCGAGCTCTGCAGGGAATTTCAAACCACGGAGAAAAGTGAACAGTATATTACAGAATATAAAAATAACTTTCTGTAAATAACAGAACATGAATTTGAACTACATAGCAAGAACCCATGGATATAGATGCGAGCAACGGTGGTGTGCCACCAAACCCAAATGGTACAAAAGATGGAGGATGCAAAATTTCTAAGGGATTTTTAACAGCACAGCCATGGTGATGTCTTAGACTTGGCACACAGGTCGTATGTTGCGCCCGAGCATATAAATTCCCTAGGAGGAGTATATCAAAATCGATTGCGTGCGTTTTATAAACAACCCAAAATAACTGACTTCCTGTTGATTTAAGCCCACGATATGCATGAAAACTGTTCAGCTCAATGAGATATCAAATGAGTACAGAGTTTGAAATGTATATGTGCAAGTGTGTATGGGCTATGCAGCTGTAAGTTTTTATAATATTGTAAGACATTGTAATCTAATAAGAAGATTCCTGTGCCATGAGAACAGACCCCTAAATAAATAAATGAAAAATAACAATCCTTGGAAAAACTAAGGCCTGCACACATTATGACATCTGCACTTATGAGACGTGAAGATGTCACTATGATGTCATAGTCACTACGCTGTCATAGGGTCCTAAATATAATGTTTTTGAATTAATAATTTCTGTGTCTAACCTACATGACACATGGTGCAAAAAAAAAAAAAAAAAACACCAATAGAAAAAAAAAAATCTAACCTTTCTGAAGAAGATCCCTATCGATGTTGAAGGGGTTCCCAGCGATGGCTCCACTGTAAAACAACATTCAAAATAATTAGCCACAATCTATTCTGATTGATATTGATGGATAAGTCTACATAACATGCTTCTGTCAAGAGCACAAACATAATATACCTTTACTCTACAGGAAGAAGAGAACAATTATTATACAGTATGCTTGTTTTCATTTATAGCATTTGGTGTTGCCCTTAGTCTGTATTAAAGTTTGGACACACCCTCTAATTCAATATTCTATGTTTAGTGTTTTATTTTCTACATTCTTGGCTTAAAAGCTAAGTGACAAGGTTAAAAGTGGTGGCTAAAGTAATGTAAGACAGAGTGATAAGTAAGACCAAAACCCTTATGAAGCCACTGAAGCTACAAATGAAGTGAAGAATACATAAGTAGCATGCATCATATACAGTAGATTTAAAAGTATGAATTCAATTATAAATAGCACAGACCTTCCCAAAGGTAAAACGTTGACCCTCTTCTTGATTTCCCCCAGCTGCTCAACATCTCTGCTCAGTGCTACTGCGTGACTGAAACAACAGTAACATGAAGTTTTTAGTTTCGCTGTTAGTTCTGTCAAAAAGCCATATCACGTTTTGGTACGTTTTCCTCTACTGAACACGGAATGCACTTTAAGTGATAAAATAAAGTTAATATTATTTATTAAGTTGATCATATTAAATAAAGCACTAGTGAAACACTGGAATAAGTAGCAGGGGATTAAATAGAGAAACAAATGTAGTTTTTACTCTCATAACCATGTTCTGTCATCTTACATAATGAAAAGTCCCAGTTTGACTTGAACGCCCCCCATACTGTACATCATATTGGCCATAGTGTGCTTCAATTTACACATTGCATGCTTCATGAACATGTTAATTATTAGGATTATTATTTACATCAGACATGATGGAGGCTTCATTTGTGCTTGGCCAAGCTTTCATCAATTTCAAAATAAAATCGGCTTTTTACAACAGTAATTCAAAATATAATCATACAAACATTCAGCTATTCTCTAACAGGAATCTAAAACAACTTAAAAACATAATGCCTCCAGCTAGTGGTTGGAAGCATTAAAACAAGTCAAATAACAAAAACCCCTTTTCTGGTTACTTGACACTTGGTGTAATTAATGCCGGAGTTCACAATTTATTTATGTGAACTAATGTATTAAATAATGTTAGTTAGGTGAACTTCAATGTATAGTGTTACCCATTTAATCATGCACTCCTTCACAAAGTGATGCATGTAGTTCATGCTTTATTAATGTCCTTTGCATAGAAAACTCACTCTACCACAAAAGATGTTTTCGTACTACGCAAATCTGAAAAATTATAAATATGAGAAATAGCCTCCAGAAATGTCAACATTTCTAATCCTGCAAGTATGATCACCTACCAATCCCTACGCCCCAGCCAGCCAGGGTAGGACACATTCAGCACCTACCAACTGGGAAGTGTGCAGGCAGGAACATGCTTCCTCTGTGCCACAAGCTACAAAACACATCTTTCCTGCTTTTGTGGAGCATTGATCGATTAGTTTCACTGTGATTGACAGAAGACAGAGAGAGCATTGCACGACTCCTAGTCAGAATGTTAGGTAAATTTGGCAGTTGTTGATTGATGACAATGGTTATTCCCCATTATTATTATGGGTGTGACCCCATGGTGGATTTTTAACGTTATCGTGTATTTATATTTTCGGCTGTTCCCGTCCAGGGTTTTTCCTGTAGAGCCTAAATGCTCGGGCCAGGGGTAGCTCAATGGTTAAGGCATTGGAGTACGGTTCGGAAGATCCCAGGTTCAAACCCCACAACCACCAAGTTGCCACTGTTGGGCCCTTGAGCAAGGCCCTTAACCATCAACTGCTCAGTTGTGTAATGAGATCAAAATGTAAGTCGCTCTGTATAAGAGCGTCTGCCAAATGCCTAAATGTAAATATAAATGCTAACTAAACTGAGCCATACATAGTGCATAGACGCTTGCTTGTATACAAAAGTACCTGAGGATCCAGTGGCTCCATCTGATTGGCTGCGCTCTTTGCATGTGCGTGTATCCAGGAAAAAGGATGTTGATTTCTCTACAAAGCAGAGAAAATTATGGAAAGATGTAAAATGATGACAAGCCAACCACATGTATAAAACAAATCCAATATGAAACCATGTTATTTTTATGTTTTTACATGGTTGCCCTTTCCACCATCGTAGTTATAAGCTGGATGGTGTTTCCCTTCAGAGTGGTGATTGCATCCCGTAACCACAGCCTCATATCTGTCACAACCTAATCAAGCAACATATAATAATAATAATAATATTATTATCATCAAGTTAAAAGTTTTTTTTTTTTAGCTTTAGTTTAGATTGTGTGTTAATTTTTTTTATGTATATATTTTTTTGGGCACAAAACGAATAATTTGAGTTTCCATTATTTCTTATGGGAAAAATTGATCTGGTTTATTGTTTAGGAATACAAGCCCGCTTCTAGAAGGAATTATGCTTGTAATCCAAGGTTCCACTGTACTTTCTAATGACTAAAGCACATGTCCTACTTGATGGATTGATGGATTATTACAGTACATTTAATGTTGTTCCTGCAATTATAGCAAGTATAAACAGCTGCCCCCTCACACACCTCTTTTTGCCTCTCTCTCTCCTTTTTCTTTTTTCGAAGATAAAAAAAAAACAAAAAACGTCATGTTGCTGCTTCTCCTCCTGATACAAATCCTGATTCAATAAATGTCAAATAAATACTGTAACTCCTTCCAGAAAGCTTCCCCCTATCCACTAATTTTATTTTTATTTTATATACATGTATAGAAACTTTATATACATTAAAATAACCCTGTGATTTGAATTACAGTACAGCAAAAAATAACAAATTATTACAAAAATAATCCAACTTTTTCCGACCAATCAGCTTTGAGAATTCAATGTTGCTGTGGTCGGAACTCTAATAAAATGAATAATGCCTTGTGTAAACGTGTACAAAGTGGGACACACTTGATCATTCCTGCTCCTGCCAGTATGAAGCTTTCCAGCTGCCTCTCCAATCAGCTCCTATAACACAGACACACAGTGTTAATGATGGAAATCACCGCTGTGCAATTGCACATCCTGCCTGAAGTACGTAGCCTGGGGTTAATTTAATTTAACTGTCACTGCTGCTCACAGAACTGTAGGCAGTTTGCACAACAGTTGAATCACACAAAATCACCAGCAATCAATGTTTTTTTTTTAATCATTGATCTGAATTTCTATCTAGATATATTGTTTGTTTTAACCCTAATGTGACATGTAAGGTTTTACATGAATTGAACAGGACATGATTAAACTGCATGATATTTCTATAAAATGACATTTTAGACTTTCTAGTTGTTCTAGGTGGCACTATTGAACGTGTGAAACATCTTACTTCATGCACTTATGTGTCAAGCAAGGATGAATGCATGAAAAATGCATTTCCACTTGAACTGTCATTGATCAAAGCATCTTCCATATTAACAAGTATAAATAGTGGTTTGACAATACAATATAGCTCACCTTTAGCCTACGCTCATTTGCTGTGTGGATATCTTCATCTCCTGGCTTGATCTGGAACTTACCACTGGACCATTCACCCAAAACCTGGTTTAGCACAATAAAACATTTCCGCACAGTGACAAACTGTGATGTTTTGTGATGCAACACAACGATTAACCAGTACAGGTACATTTTTGACCTCATGTGGGGCGCAATGACCTCAATCAGTGTTGTCATTTTATCATGTCAACATGACAAGGTTAAACAAAGTAAGTACTGATTACTAGGGATGAGAATGACCAAGAACCGGGTGATATGATATCATGATATTATCATCTAGGTGCAGATTCGATTATTATTTGTATGAATAAATACCCCTATTATTTTGTTTTTTTAGATTTTGTTACAATTCTAAACAAACTTAGCAAATAAACTGCACAGGATGCTGTGCTGCCTGCCAATGTGTGAATAGTTTAGAGTGCACCACCTGTAGGATTAAAGAGGAACTGCATCATTTTACCACTTCAAATGAAAATCTATATAAATGAAAAATGTATTTTAAAAAATTACAAATTTTTAAGTCAGTGTGAGGATACATGAATTGCTACACAAAAGAACTGTGATACATAACTGAATCGATTTCCCCCCGCCTATATTGGACACATAAAATTGCAGAATTATTCTCATCCAAATAAACAACAAGCATGACTGTATGAAAACAAGAATGTGTAATGGCACTTCTTGTTACCTCTTTCGACTAGTGCCATAGACTCTAAATAGCTGAAACATGTGTGTTTTTATTTGATGTCAGGAGAATAAACATACTGTATGTAACTACTTCTTCACCCAAAATAGAGTTAAACTTTTTATTCACAATGTTGACATAAAAAAAAAAAAATAAAAAATCATCAGTTTGATAACCCTGCTACAGGCGCTAAGTAAACTCTGTGGAAGGTCTGTGAAAACTCTTCCCGACAAAATGTCTCTAACCTGGCAGCTAGTCTGGCTTTTAGCTAATAATTAACCAAATGCATGTGATGTGGTGTAAAAAAACAGAACCAAAAATAATGCAGGTATAAGTTATATCATGGAAATACAGGCATTTAAAAAATATTGGTTCTGCTACAATACTGACTCTGAAGCCGCCAGTTGTGTAATGTTGCAGATATACACTTACAGACTGTAGGCAGTTTGTTGTGCTTATCAGGGACATTGACATGCTAGTGTGTTAAGTCCTGGCACAAGAGAGTTATTTTTAAAGCATTTCACTCCACATCATATTGTGATTGCTGTGTGTGATAAATAACATTTCAATTTCTATCTGGTGTTTTTATACGCTACAATTACAAGCAGAGGCGTCATGCATTTACTTATTTAAAGGGGGCATAATTCCACTAAAGTGCTGTAGAGTTTTGTTTTTTAATTTATTTGCACCTTACACTGTGATTAACATGACCGCAGTGGTGTATCAGCTGATGATATCACTCCTTGACTTCTACATCCATGCAGTGTGTGCAGCTTATGGAATGAACCAAATACCCTAAACAGAGAGGGGTGTCTGTGTCACCATTCAGATTTCAAATGAGAATATAAATATGCGGAAAACTACAATTAGCTTCAAAATTAGAAATTTTTAAAAAGTTTCTACAGCCATCTAATGTGAAATATTTAAGGGGCACTCTTTAGGGCACACCTAACTTGGTTGCTCACCATGTAAGTGTACCTACACCAACAACAGAGGTCACTTTCTATTAATGGACAAGGCTCTGTGTGGGTCGATGGTGTATTAAGTTGCAAAAAGAACAGGAAATTATTATTTCAAGAAAGTTACTAGAAAAAAAAAGTTTTCATTCCCTTGAATGTGGCTGCACAAATCTCGTCATTCTTGTTAGGCAACAAACATTGAAAGGATTTCACATAAGGAAGCGAGCCTTCAAGTCAACAAACCTGATCAAGGCCGTCCTGAATTTGCACCATTTCCTCACGAGTGACAAGGTTGGCTTTGTGCAAAGCCTTCACGTAAGCTTTACTGCCCCTTATGTCTGCATCCCACATCCGCTGATCATATAATATCGATGCGTTGAACTTCTCCATGATGGGATCGGTGCTCCCTACAAATCTTCCACCCCATAACTTGTTTCCCTGTATGGCAGAAAGAAAAGAAAATGACAATAACAAAGCGTAATTTAAAAAGAGATAGTTAATAACTGGCTAATAATTACATATTTCCACAAATATATCATAACGCACCCATAATAATAAATGTAAAGTATGTCTTGATACTAGTGTCACCATGTAAGCTTGATAAGCCATGTTTCAAAGGCATTGTTTTTTTTTTTTCCTAAACTGCCTTTTGTTGTGTTAAATATGAACCATTTCTAAATTCATCAGATCCTTAGTAGAAGGAAACCTGTCATTGTAGAGTGAAACAGAACACTGCATTTTAGCTAACTTACAACGATCCTGTAATGCAAAACAGTAGGGAGGCTAAAGTAGCACAGCAAATATGCCTTTGGACTAAAAACTAACGTTACGTTTAAAGTTAAGGAGAAGGATGTGTACATGCTTTTGTTCCAGCTACTACTTCTATTCCTTTAAAGATGAAAGGACTTTACCTCGGACGCTGCCATGGTAACTTCTTTCTTCTTTGAAGTTTAAATCTAACGTTCAGTTCTTCAGTAGCTGCAACATTTCAATTAGAGCTCGCTGAAAGACTTCAACGATATGCAGAAATTGGAGGCAAATCTCTTAATGATCGCGCGAGAGCACAAGCTAGCTCATGTGAAAATGGAGACGCACACTTAACCAAGTGTTCACGGTTACCAGGGGATGAAAGCAGCTGCCTCGCGATTCATTCAGGCAGGGAGACGATTCATCAAATGAAGAGTCGATTCTTTAACATTATCATTAAGAATCTAGAGTCGACTCCTACGTGCTGGACACGAGAAAGTACTTCACAGTATTATTATTATTATTATTATTATTATTATTATTATTATTATTATTATTATTGTTGTTGTTGTTGTTGCTGTTGTTTCACTGTGTATTTTAATCCCTTTTTCTTTTGTCCTGTGGGTTCAAAAAAAAATTAATCAGAATAAGTGTCGACTGCAAATGTTCTCGACTTAAACAGTAATATATTTGTCGCTAAAAATGAACACATACACATTGTTATGCATGAAGAATTATTCAATTGGGTTTATTCAGTGTGTCACAGCTATACTAATGCATGATGACTTTTTATGGTAAAATTTAGAAACACTTATTGTTTATGACGATAACAAAAACGGGATTGTTTTGGTCCTGAAGTGAAATATTTTAAAATAATAATAATAATAATAATAATAATAATAATAATATGTTACATAGCTATATACATAGCTAAATTACACTATTTGGTGTGGGGACGTACAGTCTCGAGTTAATGTTTCCACCCGGCTGTTTTAGAGGAGGGCACCGGGAAAGACATCAAGGATGGAAGTGTGAGAAACAATTTTTGTATAACTATAAATTAATGAATTTAACATGTTTTTGATCTATTATTCGCAGACGTCATTTATTTGTGGAATTTTTAAGCAGTGGAAAAGATAAGTTTATAATTTTGTCTGCACGTGCTATATGAGAACGGCGGTAGGAGAGTGAGTGACAGCCTTCCTCCGAGCCTCAGCTTTTGTTTCCCATGATTTGGCCTGTTTAGCTGCCTCAAGTTGCTTTGAATTCTCACATTTCAGAGTGTTAATTATCAGTTCCAGTTCAAGGTTGTAGCAGATACGTGCTTTTAGTTTGCAATCAAGTTAACATAGCTCATCTGTGTATTGTCTTGTAGTTCTGGAAATGGTTTGGGAGTTTATATTGCCCAGTTGTCCGCACGATAAAATAAAAACCTTTTATATTTTATCTATATTCATGCAAAGAGGTGACTTGACCTGTTCATAGTTTCCCAAGTAGTAATTCTTTTACATAATAAATGTAATAATCTGTCATGACTGCATTGCAGGAGGGACTCTAATGCAGCGATGCTCAGCAACTATGAGGTCAGTAAAAATTTATTAAACAATATTTATACTCTTATTATATAAGTGTAGAATTTTGTCAAAAATGTATGCGATTATGTATGAACATACATGAAAAAGTGTTACTCAGGCATGTTAGCCAAGTGTGTGTTTGTGATGTGTGTTTCAATCATACTAGGTGTATCAGCTGCTGACAGAGCTGAAAGAGAAGAGGAAAGAGAGTGTTAAAAACAAGCACAGCACTGGGCAGCAAAACCTTAACACTATAATGTATGAGGTTAGTAATTCACTTTGTTTAATGTTCTCATTGATGTCTCAGCAGTTCAATGAACAGTTCTATGTTTCCAGTTTACCCCAGATATGGTTGATTAAACCAACAGGTGTGGTTTGTATTTCAAAATCATAATTTTATAAACACTATAAAAATTCTGAGTAGGCTTTATGGCATTGATTTCACTAGATTTTAGAAACATTTCTCTGACACTGCGGTCCATGTTGATGTGATTCAACATCACAGTTGCTGCGGATTTGTGAGCTGACATTCATGCTGCAAATCTCATGTTCTACCACATTCCAAATGTGTTCTACTGGATTCAGAGCCAGTGATCGGAAAGGCCACTGAAGTACAGTGAACTCATTGTCAAGTTCACAAAACCAGTTTGAGACAAATTATGCCCTGTTGGTACATTATTATGCCATACCCATAAGATGGGCAAATGTATTTAAACAATGCTTACATGGTATTAAGAGTGTTAATGTCACTCTTAATGAGTGTAAATGCAGATTGTGGCCCTGCCATCTGCATGACACAGCAGTAATCAAGATTCAACAGACCAGTTTGAGTGAGTCCATGCACACTGTAGCATTAGATTCTTGTTCTTGACAGAAGTGGAACCGGAAAGTGAATTGATTAATTCACCTTTTAAATCGGTTTGAGTAGGTTTTTCGAGATGTTCGTTCATCACGTGACAGCCCCATAAGCTTAACCTATGCATTCTTACCCAGAAAGAGAATTGATTAGTTCTCTCAAGTTGTTCGTGTGCACGTTTTTTGTGACGTGACGTGAAAACACACTGTGGGGTTGGAAACCCAGGTCTTCCTGAGTCACATGTAAGATTTGAGTAGTTTTTGAGCGATTCGTTAATTTTGAACACCACTACCACTAATCCACTTTTAAAAATTCAATAACTTGTGCTTGTCTTGCTCGTATACTTGATTTAAGATTCTAATTATTCTTATACTGATTCATTAAGCTAGCGTGCAAAAAACATTTAAGGAAAACAATAAAGCTTGTTTATTACTTTAGCTAATACCATAGGCCCAATGCTGTCAGTGAAAATGGATAATAATGAGAGCATTCTCTTTTACCTTCAGTGTTTGGTGTTTGAAGTGCGTAAACCAAAGTGACGATGCCTACGTCAGAGTTTGTACAGCTGAATTCACAGTGACTCTATTTCCATAAATTTGTCTCTGTCCACCACCACAATCGACTTGAAATTAGCCAATTAATATGTAATTGAAATGCAAATATTAATAAACAAAGGATTAATAAACAAACATTCACAGTAACTGTTTAAGAAGTACAGTCATTTGATTTACAAAGTTCCTCCATTTTCCCAGATTCAAAAGTAATTAGACAAACTGATGTAGTTATAAATGATTTTTAATACTTGGATGCAAATAATTTGTAGTCAGTCACTGCTAGTCTGCAAGTCTGGAACCCATGGATATCACCACAAGCCATGTTTCCAACCTTGAGATGTTTTTAAGATTGCCCGGCCTTTACTGCAGCTCCCTTCAGTTGCTACTTGTTTGAGGGACTTTCTATGTTCAATTTTGTCTGCAGCAAGTGAAAAAATGCTCTATTGAATTTAGGTCAGTTGACTAACTTGACCATTTAAGAACATTTCATTCCTTTGCCTTACAAAGCTCTTGGGAGGGTGTCACAGTATGATTTTGGTCATAATTTATCTGTACTGTGAAGAACCATTTTATCAGTTTTGCAGCTTTTGACTGAATTTGAGCAAAAAGTTTAGCCCTATAAAGTTCAGAATTTATCCTGCTACTTCTGTCAACAGTTACATCATCAATACACCATGTTAGACAGATGATGTGGTAAGCTTTGGATCATGACCCCTTCCTTTCCATGTACATATTCTTCTCTTCCAGCCATTATGGGACAGGTTTGGTTTAGAAGCTAGCTAAGTATAATCTGCCTCTTTGAGTGTTACCAGTGGTTTGCATAAAGAGGTCAACTGTTTGTAGTTATTCTATTGATTGTAGACACTGTGATACTCCTACCTCATCAGAATGTTTTTGACCTGGTTAGATATTGTGAATTGTTTGGTGTTGCCAAAAGGTTTGGCACCCCTAAAGCTGCTGTTATCTTTTTGATAACTATTATTTATTTTTATTTTTTAGCCTAAGAATGTTCTACATCACTTGCATTGAAACTTCTTTGGACTGCATGAAAGTTGAAAGTTCCCATGAACATCTACCAAATGCAAATCCAACATATAGAAACAACTCTACACCTTTTAACTAGGGTTGTTCCGATTCCGATACTGGTATCGGAAATGCTGCCGATACCACAAAAAAATCTGGCATCGGAATCG
>JAQMYK010000011.1:7975910-7988860 GCA_030014345.1 Clarias buthupogon | reverse complement strand
TCAATTATTTTAAAATCAAGTAATGCACCCTTCATTCAAAAATCTCTCACTTGTAATATGTGAGGGCAAAAAAAAAATCGTTCATTAATCGTAATCGAGTTAAAATGTTTAATTAATCGAGATTTTGATTTTAGGCCAAATCGCCCAGCCCTACATCAGGGTAAGAAGGGAAGCGCATGAAGCGATGCACCCATCATCCATAGTGTAGTGCCCACTGTACAAGCCTCTGGATCAGTGTTATGATCTGGGGTTGCTTCACTTGGCAAAGGTCTAGGCTCAGCAATGTTATACAGCAATAAAGCCAAGTCAGCTGGTGACCTGAATGTATTGAGTGACTAGGATATACCATCAATAAAACACAGGTATATTCCAGATCTCAAATTGGTTCTAGGACCATGAGGAATCATTTTTACACATTATACTTAAAAAGCATAGAGTTTAACCTGAAAGATTTGTAGGGAATATTTTGCTGAATACACAAACAATAGACAGCTTTTTGCTGTTAAGTATGATCACCATAAGCTCTGTCTCTTTTTTTTCTTTCCATCCATAGATTGGAACGGTCAACTGACCAAGTTTTCAACCCAGTGAACACAGAAGCCCTGACCAAGTGGGTGGGACACATTCCTGATGATGTAGTTAAGGACATGGCTAACATAGCTCCCATGCTGACACGCCTGGGATACGACCCTCTGGCTAACCCTCCAGACTACAGCAAACCTGAGCTTTTACCCCCGCACAGCATGTCTCAGGTAAGAAGTAGTACTGTTCGAAAGGAAAGACACAGGGTGCTTTTGAATTAGATTTTTTAGCACAAATATTATGTTTTATTTGATGTTTTAGCACAAATATTATATATGTTTTTATGGCAGACTGTCACGTAATGATTCCAAGTTCTCAATAAATTAGTACAACCTACTTACATCCTTTATAAACTACACATAAAAACCTGAAACTAGGATCTTGGAACGATTGCAAATTGATTCAGTTAGAGATTCCAAAATTGATTTTTTTTTTTTTGGGGGGGGGGGAATCAATTACATTTAAAATCTAGATGAACAGGTCAATTGGCCAGAGAATTTTATTTTGTTATGGTAATAACATACATAATTAATAATATGAGGAGACTCCAATGTCACCATAGCATTTGCGTGTTTTATGGTCTCTATGCCCAGAGCGAAACTCTCTTGAGTTAAAACCATATGACCCCGACGTGATTTGAACACGCAACCTTCTGATCTGGAGTCAGACGCGCTACCGTTGCGCCACGAGGTCAGATACTTATAGAATCACAATTTTAATCTAATCGGCACCTAAGAATTGGAACAATATTGTACCACGAGAGGTCAATTCTCAAAATGACCCGAAGAGCACAATAAAGATTCATCAATGAAGTTAAAAAACAAACAACCCAGAGTGACAGCCAAAGAAGGCATCATTGAAACTGGCTCTCATCTGTGTTCATGAGTCTACAGTATGTAAAACATTGAACAAGTAGGGTGTCCATGGCAAGACACCATTAAGGAAGCCGCTGCTTATTAAAAGGAACGTTGCTGCTGAAATTTAATATTTGGGTCTCAGTCGTGCTGTCTGTTTTTTGAAACCGGATTTTCTATCCATAATCCAATCCTCTTCTTTTTTCCTTTTCACAGCATAACGGAGCTAAAGATCATCTTAGTTAATCTGTCACGGAGCATCTTTATTCACGTTTCACAATGAGACGAATTCCACCTTTTGACGTTTGTACGTTAATGGAATTTGCAGGAAGTTCGAACTCACGGACTTTGTGGACTGATGCTGCACAATCACCAGCTCACTGATGTTCAGTATAAATGATGTCTGTTTCATCTATGAAATCATCTCTATTCATTTGTTAGTGTCTGTCAATGAAAATAAATATTTATTTAAAAACATATGTCTGCTGACTTTCACTCAGGGTGTCGGATACCATGCACGCATGCGCGCACACACACACACACACACACACTGTTTACACGGAATTTAAGAATTGAAGTGATAGCCAGACAGCTAGCTGTCGTGGAGGTTAATAGTTAACAGGTATGTTAATGGTGGCACAAAGGCAGAGCTTTCTTTTATTTTATGGTAATAACATACATGATCGATAATATGAGAAGAAACTCTAATATCAGTAAGCATTTGCGTGTTTATGGTCTCTATGCCTTGAGGGAAATTCTTGAGTTAAAAACCGTTTGACCCCGACGTGATTTGAACACGCAACCTTCTGATCTGGAGTCAGACGCGCTACCGTTGCGCCACGAGGTCAGTACAGATGCAACGGTTTGCGTAGAGGGAGCAGAGCGGTGAGGAGAGCACGCATGCCCGAGGGGCTCCAGTGTTGGTGGTGTGGCTATCGGACATGAATTTCCCCAGTCTTACCTAGCTGTTGCCTGTCTGTCACAAAGCTGGTGATACAATGACAGATAGAGCTAGGAACAGAGAGCTGGGTTAGTTTGGTCTGGTGTAATGCTGGGATGATTGTATTAAAATCTGATGTGAAATCTATAAACAAGACTCTTGCATAGAAAAAGTTTTTTTTTTTTTTTTGTAATGAAAATGAACATAATAGGAGGAGACTTCACTAGCACTTTGTGGTCTGCAATGTCCATGATGGTCTCTGCTCTCTGTGAGAAACAATTTTCTATTAAAATCAATTGACCCCGTGATTGAACTCGCAACCTTCTTATCTGGAGTCAGGCGCGCTACCGTTTCTAAAATCGAGAAATACAAGGCTACAAATTAAGTGTAATTAAAAAAAGGACATCATTATATTATCAATATGTCAGAACACAGAATAGAGAGCTAAATATTGAGAATACGTCAGGGTAAACATCGTAGAGGATCTTAAAAAGAACTTATTTTTTTAGAAATGCAATATTTATTAGGCATTTCCGCGTTGACATTTTGTCAAAACTGTAAGCGCCAAGGTTGGGGAGAACAAAAAAAGTAGACTGACCCCGACGTGATTTGAACACGCAACCTTCTGATCTGGAGTCAGACGCGCTACCGTTGCGCCACGAGGTCCTCTATTCTTTTTGTTCTAACTGTAATACGAACTGTATTACGACCCGTCAGAAACCAGTTACTATGTACATAAAGATGGTGACGACGTACATGGTGAAAATTACTTCTTACGATTCATGAGTGAATAGAAATGACTAAGCCAACAGCACATTTTGCGCCGTGTACTGTATGTTCAGAGTGAGTGCTGTTAAGTGTGTTTTTAGGTGGTTTTAGGGTTAATTTCTTGGGTTTTAATTTCTTCGAATTTGTTTGATATACGACATGTGCACAGTTATTACAGTCATTATTTAAAAAAACAACAACATAGAAACTGAGAAACGTTAATTTCTTTTTGTCTAATCAATATCTACGAATATTGTAAAGCAGTTAGCAGTCTTCCCTGGTGGTCTAGTGGTTAGGATTCGGCGCTCTCACCGCCGCGGCCCGGGTTCGATTCCCGGTCAGGGAACACTCGTTTTACCTCCTCCTTCATATTATAGCAGTTACAGTTACTTTGCAGTTGCTGTAATTTAATGATAATCACAAGCAAAAAGTGTAAAACAACAGAATTCACATTTATTACATTTTCACCCAGAGCGGGACTCAAACCCTGGTTAAAAAGCAGCAAATTTCATTGGCTCTCACTAAGCTCCACCTGAGGCCCCGCAGCTGCGGCTAGGGTTCAATTCTAAGTCAGGGAACGTTATTTCCCCCCTCCTCCCCTCTCCTTCATACTGGATAGCAGTTACTATGCAGTTGCTATTGGACGCTATAACGATTTCCATAAAGGTCACTCAACTTGTTACAAAGAAGCCATTAAGCTTATCAACGTCCCACACACTGGTCATAACTGAACATCGACACAGCACACTGAACATCAGCATTGTGCTTCATTGTGTACAGAGGAAAGGTAGGCCAGCAAGTGTTTGTCTTTTACACAGGTGTAAATGAAGCATTTTAAAAATAATTACGAAAGCAGATTGGCATAAGGGCTTGAACATTAAACTATAATTGTGTACTATTGCAGTGCTGAAATTAATATAAAATAGTGTTAATAATGACAGTATGGTATCACTCCTGAAAAAATAACTAAGGAGCAGCTTGCTATTTGTAGATAGTAAGGTTTTGCTCGTCAATCAGTATGCTTATGCTTTGTTAAAAGAAACCAGGTCTTGACTGGACCAGTATGGTTGTCGTACTTGTTTAAGAATTTGTATCACTGCCTAGCTTAAACATTGATAAAGAAACCATGGTAACGTTTGGGAATAAATGCATGATTTTAATGAAAACTTTTAAATGTAAAAAAGAAAAGGCTTTCACATTTAATAACTTTTACCTTTATTAACATTTGCATTGTACATCACCATTTTGATGAAATGTTGTTTGTGCTATTTGCAATTCAAATGTATATGTGGCTTGTTGGTGCAATATGTAAATGGTGGCACTAAGCATTGTGTAGGAAAAGTAGTCTATAAAAGGTCCAACTTGTATTATTATTATTATTAAATAGTAGTAGTAAGAGTAGTAGTAGTAGTAGTAGTAGTAGCATGCTTTTTGGGTTTAAAGCATCAGATACAGTATATATTTTAAGTTGAATGAAGATTGTCTATGAGTGACAATATGTAAATATATTTTGTTTTCCTTTTTTTTACTTGTACAATATACGTGATTAGTACACTCCACGTGACGTCAGGAAAATGGAGGGCATTTATGTGACAGTTCGAACATCATTATCCCCTCTGTCAGGATCATACAACATTCTGTGGGTCTCTCTGATCGGTTCTCAGTGTGAGTGTCCACCAGTTACATCTGTTACAGACGCACAGTGTCTTTTTCCTGGTTCGGTAAGGTCTTCAAAATAAATTTAAAAAGCACCTTCTATTTTTTACAGTCATTTAACTGTGTTGTACAGCAATTTATTTATTAATTTATTACATTTTCTTTTTTTGAGGTAGAGTTGCACCCTGTTGGTGAAGCCAGATAAGGAAATAGGCAATGTGGTTCTGGTGCGTTTGCGGCTTGAGGCTCGGCCTGGCTTCCCTAATCTCAACTGGCACTGTCTAGACGTGCAGCTGAAACTCAGCTCTGATGCCGCAGAAGTGGAGTGCTTTCCCTGCAACAGGTGGATCAGTACTGCAGATGGTGATGTGGAGCTTCGAAGCAGTAGAGGTAAGGCATGCACTGTGTTTAACTGGTGCACTTTAGTCAGGCTGTTTGCACTACTTACCAAGAAGAGTCTAGTTCTTTGGAGATAAAATAACAATAAAAATACCTAAAGTATTTACTTTTAGTGAAATTACACTTTTGGATATTTTTGCTGTGATGTTAAAATAGGAAGTAATGGTTATCCAAAAACTCAACAACCAAGTTTTATTTGTGTTACCTTTATTATCCTCAGTGTGTCTGCTGAATTGTGAGTCACTGCAAATTCTTCGAGAGCACAGGGCCAGGGAGCTCCAGAATAAACAACAATATATAAGGTATTACACTAACCCTCTAATATCTACCTTTAAAACAATCAAAACTCTACACTTTACACTAACGCAAGTAAGTACTGGTGTCACTTAACAAATAAATAAGGTAACAAAAAAATTTTTCCTTATAGATGGATGACTTTTGCTGAAGGTGGCCTCCGTTGCATTGACATAGCCAGTGTGGAGGCCCTGGGACCAAACTTGGGTTACACACGACAAAGGTGTCACCAACACTGCCACCAACATCAGATATGCCATGTTTCACATAAGGGTTGCCTTTAGTGTACAAGGGTCACTTATGTTTTAAAACCTTGCAGGAAGTGCAGTAGTTGAATTTTCTATCTTCATTACTTTCAAAGTGATAATCAATCAATCAAATTTTTATATCTCTGTCTTTCAGCCCAGGCGTCAATGTGCACTACCTTCGGGGTTTTACTGATAGAGCTGAACCATGGAGTAGCATGACGGAACTGGAAATGCTATTCATCCACAATAGCAAAGATAACACAGTTGCCAGTATGTCAGTGATATATTTGCTTCTTTTTTTCCCGTATAAATAATGCAAATAATATGACATTCTATGCCATTTAATAATATCTCTATTATACTTTTATCTTTGGGCCTTATTTGCCTGTCTTTCTTGCATTCTTTTGTTTTTTAGAGTATGTTAAGGCTCACTGGAAAGAGGATGCTTTTTTTGGTTATCAGTGTCTGAATGGATGTAATCCCCTAACCATCAAACAGATCCACAGCCTTCCATCTAATCTAGCTGTCACATCCGAGATGCTCAAGGATTTCTTGCCAGAGAGTTCTTCTCTGGAGCAGGAGTTAGAGGTTTGTGTATGCATATGAGATATTAATTAGGGTTAGGGTTAGGGTTAGGGTTGTTCAAAAGATAGGATTACTGAAAAATAGGAAGTAAAGTCATAGGCAAATTATGCTGACAAAAGAGAAATAAAACACTTGTGTGATGTCACAACAATCCTGTTTCCCAGAACAGCACTCCTTCCTGCATTTTAGGTTTTAGAGAACTTGTATTACTTTGAATGAACATATTTTTTTGCACCATAGCGAGGAACTATATTTCTCCTGGACTATGAGATACTCGATCAGGTACCTGCCAATGTTATCAACGGCAGACAGTCATACATGGCAGCTCCACTGTGTCTCCTGCATTACAATCGACATGGAGAAATGAAGCCTATTGCTATACAGGTGTTTTTCAGTCTAAATACTTTTTACTGACACATTACTACTAAACTAAAGTGCTTGTTGTAATAAACCTTGAAACATTTTATTTTATATGTAGGGCAGACCAAAATTCTAGGAATCAGTAATCTGATGCACTGGATTAAAGCAGCTTTTTAAATATTTTGTGCTAGCTCCAGAAAAATGCTGGGCCTCAAAATCCTGTCTTCCTGCCTTCTGACTCTGCAACTGACTGGCTGTTAGCAAAGATATGGGTCCGTAACGCAGATTTCCAGGTTCACCAGCTGCTCTCGCACTTCCTGCGCACTCACTTGCTAGGAGAAGTGTGCTGCATCGCTACGCTTCGGAAACTGCCAGAAATACACCCCATACATCAGGTATGTAGGAAAAACTAAAATGCTACAGAACATAATGTTCCTCTAAATCTAATATAACTGATGTTCAAAGTTTAACAAATGAATTATTTTGACCCTATCTTTACTGCAACAAGTGTAATTGTTATCTCTATGTCCTCGCCCCTCCAGAGTTAAATTCTTGCCTCAGATCCAAGTGTGTGTGGAGTTTGCATGTGTGTGTGGAGTTTGCATGTGTGTGGTGGGTTTCCTCTGGGTACTCCGATCACCTCCCACAATCCAAAGACATGCAGATTAGACTAACTGGCATTCCCATATTGCCCGTAGTATACATGTATGTGTGTGTGTGTGTGTGTGCCCTGAGATGGATTAGCACCCTATTTTAGGTATATTCCTTGTATCCAAAGTCTCCTGGAACCCTGTAACAGGATACGCAGTATAGAAGATAAGTCATTACTGCAACCCCCAAAATTATTATTTTTTGAAGACATGGACATTGATATTGCTGTGATACAATGAGGGAAAACCTCATCTTTTAGCAAGTGCAATTGTGGATGCAGGCTTTTGTTCCTAGCTGTAGCATGTATGGATTTTATTTTTAAAAACTTTAAAAATGATTCCCTATGCTCCCAGAACCATTCTTTTACAATTTGAGTCCTCGAATATGACTACGCCATCATGGAATAAAAAACTTTTCTTGACCTGACCAGCTGAAGCAACCTTACAGTCCTTTCAGGTTTTTACTAATGTATTACCCTGTACTTAACCCAATTCCAATCATTTCAAATATCCTTGGCTGTATCATTTGTTTGATGGAGAATAACAGTTCTGACCCTTCTGAAATGATGACTTGGTTTTTGGACAGGCAGTGTACAAATAACAAGTTTAACTGCTTTGTTGGGTCAAAATTCTTCATGAAAAACAGAGCATTTGTGAGATACCTATTTTACAAGCAAAAATGTTTTTATGGTTTAACCAAAAATAAAATGTAAACAAAAAATGTTAATGTTGACTAAAAGGCATTAATTTTTACAGCTTCTGATACCTCATATAAAGAATTCTCTTCAGATCAATATCCAGGCTCGGGGTTCTCTTCTGGCTGCTTTTGGTGTATTTGATAAGGTTGGAATCATTATCTTTAATTACTATTTAAATATGCGTCTGTTATGTTACTGTCTTACATGATAAGAGTCGATCTGTTCTAAAATAGCTGGTTCTGATTTTATTTTAGAATAAAAAGTAAAAAAAAAAAAAAGTGTGATTGTTGTTTATCATTACACAAACTCACTGGGATAATTATTATGTTTCCTCTCTTCCCACCAGGCTATAAGTGCTGGGCTTAAGGCATTGCCTCTTCTGCTTGCTCGAGGCACTGATCAACTACGCTACACTTCACTCTGTGTCCCAGATGACCTGAAAGAGCGCGGGCTAGACAAACTACCCAACTGTTACTACGCGCAGGATGCACTGAGGGTGTGGAATGCACTTCACAGGTGCTTTGAAAGACGTACAATAAAGCTGGGAGTCTGATAAGTCATTTTAGTTCAAGCTGAGGTCAAAGGTCAACAATGTTAAATCATAGCGAAAGGATGATAAGACAATGTTTTTATATAGGAAAATATGCATCATCAAAAAAAAGCAATTGTCCCAGAATTGACAAAATTACAAAATGAATGCTATAAAACTACAGCATTGATGTCATGTACACTAAGGGATTCAGACATAAAATTCTGGAACACCTGTTTTGAATCAATGGGTGATTTAAGTCACAGAGTAGATTTCTGCGTCAACATGCTTTTCTTACTAGATTCTGATTACTCTCTATATTAGAATCATGCACATTTCTTTTGTCTTGCATGTGGCACATGCTAGGATTAATTGATGTATAAGAGCATTATGTTCACAAATTTTGGTTGTAGGTTTGTGGCAGGTTGGGTGAAATTGTATTACCATAATGACCAGGAGGTCCAGCGTGACTCAGAACTCCAGAGCTGGATCCAAGAAATACACATTGAGGGATTTTGTGGTTTTACCCACACAGGTAAAAGTCTGAATCTGATAACAGACATTCGTGACAGCCTGAGCAGGATTTGCCATAATTATCAAGGACCATTAGTATAAATGCCTTTCAATTATACAAAAAAATCAATATACTGTTTTGGCACAAGCATCAGATTATTATAATTATTGGTAAAAAATATCTTTTAGAATTAAGTATTTTGGAATTTTTTTGTTGTTGCAATAATTATCATAAAAAAGAGCTATAAGAAAAAAAATCACAGAATTGTACTGAAGTAGTGAAACTTTGGCTGATTTCTTTCTAGCCAAAACTGTAGTGATAGTGATAAAAAAAAAAAACCTCCTTTTTAAAAATTATTATTTTCTCCAGGTTTTCCACACACTTTTCAGACCACAGCAGAACTGACCAAATACATCACAATGGTGATTTTTGCATGTTCGGCATTGCATTCCGCTGTCAACTTCTCTCAGGTGAGTCCTCCTGAGATGAAACATTTTAGTCCAGATGTTGATACTTCCTTCCATTTCATTCTGTCTGTACTCCAATTGATTAAATTAACGGGAAGTCTATTTTTTTCCAACAGCATAAAATTCTGATTGAAACTATTGCATTTATATTCAGATTGACTTCAACTTATGGATGCCAAACTGCCCGCCTGCCATGTCACGTCCTCCTCCCCAGGTGAAAGGCTCAGTGACAGAGGAAGATCTTTTGTCATTCCTCCCTGATGTCAACAGCACCTGCAGTGTACTCGTTGTACTGTCCTTGCTGTCAAAGCCTTCTCTTGAATATGTGAGTAAGTCATGACTAATAACAAAACAAGACCAACAACAAAAAACCCTAGGCAAGGCAACAGGCAAAAGGATTTTTCCTCCAAAGTGTAGTGAGTAGAAGTAAAAATATTACAGATTGAAAATATTTAAGTAAAGTACAAATACATATTTTTTTTAAGTACAGTTACAAAGACAATGCTATAATAACATGGTTGAAAGCAGACACTTTTTGTAGCTTCTGTTATCTTATACCACAGCAATCTAAACTACAGATAATTTTTTTTTAGCCATTTAAAGTTTATTTAATGTCAAGAAACACCTGCAAAACAAGGCGTAATTCCTGAATGTGCAAACGCCTTTGTCCAGGAGACCTTCCTATGGGGAAACCCTAGTGATGTTTATTTAATTATATTAATATGTTCCTTGTTAGGATTAGGTTTTAAGGATTCTTTGAGATACAACTTGGTGTACATAAGCTTTTGCTACAAATGATGATGTATTAGAATGGGTACTTGAATATAAAACTGATAATTTAAGAATACTGTTGTATTATACTAAATCACTTATTAACATCTAATTTAATGGATGCTAATAAATGTTTTCAGTCCCTTCTCACCCCTTTATTCTGCTCACCAAGAGGCTTCTGCATATAAGGGGTTTCTTGGCCATTGTGAGATGGTTGCACTCATTAATGATAGCAATGCACTTATTTTGTTTCCTTAGTGGGATACTTTTAGTAACAGTATTTAATTGTTCCTGTGTTAATGAATCAAAGTACTACATGATGTTATGCAATCATTGTGGTTTTACTGTAGGTGCCCATGTGCCATTACCGTGAGTGGTACTTCAGAAGCGGCGCTCCTCACAAGCTTGTCCAAATGGTACAGCAAGACCTGAAGACCATCGCTCATGACATCCTCAAGAGGAACAGCAAACTGGAGCTAGCTTACCCATACCTCTCTCCAAATAACATAGAAAACAGTGTGGCTATCTAAATAAAACTGCTTAAATAGCCATTGTTCAGTCTCTAAACAAAAACAAATCACACAATAAGCATAATTAGACTGTATGTCTTTTATATTTGTTACAATAAGCCTTATGAAGGCTTAATGCATAGTTACAAAGTTAATTAAAGCTTCTGCACAGCTGCATGAATTTTATTTATGCTTCAATGCACATAGATATGTAACTTAGTTAAGTGATAGTAAAAAAAAAAGCCACAAAATATCATTGGATGCACAATATGTATTGTTTAAATGCAAGTAACATAAGATGAGATGACAGATGTGTTTCAGTTTTTTGTGGGTATCATTCAAATATAAGTAAAGTGTTTATCATCAAATTCATTTTTGCATTCAATTGCACCATCTTTGTTTAAATTACACATAAACCTTGATCTATTTGAACTACATTCCAGACTGAATCTAAAAACTGAAAAATACTGTAAATCACAATTCTTTATGATAACTAAGATATGATATTATTATAAGCGTATAAACCTTCTTTTAAAATAAGAAATGGCACCTTTATATAATAAACTTGTCGATCTGATAATATCAGATGTAATATCCAGATATCTTCATTATAATTTCAACACTGATTATGATGTGTGTATGTTAACAAGTATCCCAGATAGGAGATTTGAAAGCTATTTAACTGGTCAGTCCATGCCAGTGGGATGTTAAGTTTATGGCTGTTTAATATGTACAATGTCCAGATAATTGGTTCCTGGATAGTTGGTTCCTGGGTAGAACTAAATCTATGCTCCAAAATCTAGTGGAAAGCCTTCCCAGAAGAGTAGAGGTTATTATAACAGCATGCTTTGTGGTAATGTCCATAGACTGGCCTCATATTTTAGCCATGTAGTGTATTTTAGCCAGTTTCAGTAGTGTTTTAATTGTGTTAAAGACTCAGCAATAGGTTAAAAAAATGGATGGGTTCCTCCATCATCTATTATTTCCTTTGTGGGTAGAATTCTCGTTTAGTGTGTAGAAGTTAAAAAGTCTGCATAAAAGGTCTTGTGTTTGCTCAGTTTTTTTTGTATGTGATGGCTCAGTGTTTTTGCTTGTTGTGTTGTCTTGTTTTTGAGCTTGAAGTAACTAAAAGGTATAAATGTTGCATTAAATTGTGTAAGTACTGTATATTTGCATGTGTGCATGTGTGGGAGTGTGTATTAAGCTTTGCAGGTCCAGAAGAGTTCTCTGTTTTCTTTTTTTCCTTTTGTTTTCAGAGGGGTTATGTGTATGAAAGAGAGAGACAGAAAAGGATGCTAACTTAAAAGGCTTTTTAAAATTTAATGCATCTTGCGGCCAGTGAATTAAGAAGTGCCTGATCCTTATTAATGGAACCGGTATTTTTAGTGTGCTAATAACATTTTCAACAACAAACAACTTCAACTTCATGGCCTTTTGTTGCTTACCCTTGCACCTATGTGTGAGATGGGAAAGAAGTCTCCACTTCAAAATAATGTTAACAATTAACAAGCTAAAGATAGATTAGATTTCAGCACCAGCTGCCCCGATGAGCAATGTATTCTTTATGATCAAATCAGCATTCAAGCTGGCATTGTAAAAACTAGCTCATGTGCAAATTAGTATATTTGCATAAAAACTCTCAGGCTACATGTATCATCTTTCACATTTCTTGGATACATGCTGCTGTTAATTTTAAATTTTATGCTTTCAAATTTAAAAGCTGGTAAATTTGCATGACAAATATTCCATTTGTAATGGCAAAATGTGGTACAAAAGTTGCCAGAAAATATCTAATATAATATCAAATATAAATCTATACGAATGAATCTATTAAAAATAAATAAGATAAAGAATAAAATGGCATTCACTGTAGAATAATGCATGTGAATGTGGGTGGTATATTAGATGAAATGACCACTCACTGTCCTTCACGATTGTGGTAAAGAATTTTTATAAGGAAATGGCTATATTTACAGATAGTACCAGCAATAACAGAACCCCTGTTGAGAATAATTGATTCCTCACTCAGCATTGGGTATGTTCCCAATAATTCATTCATTCATTCATCTTCTATACCGCTTTATCCTGTATTTAGGGTCGCGGGGACCTGGAGCCTATCCCAGGAG
>JAQMYK010000011.1:7869018-7899900 GCA_030014345.1 Clarias buthupogon | reverse complement strand
GAATGGCTAGTGACTCCGGAAATCCACTAGCCACATTGGCCAGTGAGCAAAAAAGTTAATGTCAAGCCCTGGTATGTATGTATGTATGTATGTATGTATAATGAGTATTGTCAAGGGTGTACCCTGCCTCGTGCGTACATATACGCTCGTGTATCGATGATGAGTGAGTGAGTTGTATATGGTGTGCTTTGATAAAATAAAAATAAAAAAGCAGTGGTTGTCAGTATGTGAAAGCTGAGTTACTTGATCAGGTCAATAGTTCAAGCCGCAGCTCCTCCAAGTTGCTGCTGCTGGGCCTTTAATCCTGTCTGCTCAAGTGGTGCCATATACCGTAATAGCTGACCCTGTGCTTAAACCCCAGCTTTATAGTAAAGCTAGCATATGGAAGGAATATGGAATTTCTCTGTATGGAAACATAACAGTGTCCTGATTAATTTGACAACAAACCTGCAATAATGTGCAGGACATTTAAAGGGCAGGTGTGAAGGCACATGTGACTGGATTGTTTGAGACAGCTGGTTTGAACAGCGCAATAACCCAGAGGTCAAGCCAGAAGAAAATCCCTCGCACCTGCTATAAATGTACATGAGGTTAATAAACAGAAAACTTTGACTTGTGTCTGTCTGTCTGCCTTCTTACTGATAGGTTGCTGTTTTCTGCACATATATAATGAATAATGACTAAATGGCAAGTTGTGCTTGTGGTCGATATCTAATTTAACTTAATCACACAGAACATACATTACATAAATCCCATAAATACCCACTGACCTGGTTTTCATTTCGAGCACTGAAAGGCTCAGAGAGGGCCACTGACAGAGAGAGAGAAAGTGGTGAGAAAGAAAACAAGTGTGTGTGTGTATGTGAGAGAGAGAGAGAGCAGTGACTGCATCCAGCCCCACCTCTCCCACCCTTCCTTCCTCTCTATCTCTCACTCAATTTCAGCTCTCAGCATGTGTGGAGTTGAGTGCTAAAGTGAGGGAGTGGCAACATATAGCAAGTGCAGGTTTTACAACTGTCAGAGAGAGAGAGACTGACTGAGAGTGTGTGTGAGAGAGAGAGAGAGAGAGAGAGGCTGAAGTGAAAATAGTGCAAGAACAGAGCCCTACACACCACACCACAGACAGACGAGGGAGTGAGCATCCAGAGGAAGAGGAAGAAAGAGTGGGAGGCGAACAAAGAGTGGGAAGGAGGCAACCATGCTGAGGAGGAAGAGGAGCGTGTCCTTCGGAGGATTTGGATGGTAGGTGGCTCACAGGCAGCAGAATCAGCTGCTAGCCCTGGCTAACCAGACAGAGTGTGAATGTGTGTACCAGATGCTGTTTGTGTGTGTGTTGGTGAGACAGAAACTGTCTGCATGATTTGAATGAGAGTTTTATGTTGCATGAATAAATTTTATTAATCAGTGTAAAACCAGATCATAAATTATTTTAATCAAAGGGTAAATACTTACGTAAATGCCTTAACATGTATTAATGCGATGAAAGCTGCAGCATGGAAACACATGGCCTCAGTTAACCTCAGGATAATTTAGTGCTAACCCTATAAGTCAGTCTATGTTGATTAATGCATCATCTATGTAGATCGTCTTTAATATTTTATTTAAAATGTTTAAGAACAATTCTACAACCTTTATTCTACATCTACACCTTTCATTCATTTCCATACCGCTTTATACGTGTAGGATTGCAAGTCCTGGAGCCTGTGCCAAGTGGGGAACACCCTGGATGGGGTGCCAACATTTTCATAGGGCACACTCATACATCCAATCATATAGACTACAGCATGTTTCCCTGGACTGTGTGGGGAGAAAAGTGCAGTAGACAGAGGAAACCCACAAAGCGGTGGTGATGGGAGGGGGTATCAGCAACCTCCATACACACACACACACACACACACACACACACACCAGAGGCGAGATTTAAATACCCAGCCCTGGAGGTGTGTTTAAGTCATATGTAACAATCAGTGAAGTAACACCTTTCTGTTTTAAATAAAAGTTATGTGAAATAGAACAATGTTACAATTGTAATCTTTCTAGAGGAGATAATAATAACAATAATAACACAACTCAGCATTATTTCTGAGAAATAAATTACAGTTCTGAAAAACAATCTACCATTAAAAAATGGGACCGGTACTGAAAGAAAGTGTGAGCGATGATTCTGAAGACATTTATCTACAGCTACAACATGCTTTTATGAGGCGTATTGATATTTTAGTCTTATCTTGCTTTTCTGTCTGCTCAAGTGTTTCAGTGCTCAGACCATAAACCGCTGCAGTCTAGCACTTCATCATTTCATCAACAGACTGTTCACACTGGTGGTGCAAAACACTAGAATCTGGGTTACACTCATGCGAACACACTCTATAGGGGATCCTAAGCGTTCGATCAATTATGACAAAACTGTCATAATTCGAAATATTTGAATAATCAAATTGTCGGAGAAATTCTTTACTCAAAATAAAGTTTACTGCAACAGATTTCTACTGCAATAGATCGACCAAAATATGTTTAACAATGACAGGGTTCAATTCTTGCCTCTTGGAAATGTGTCCATGGAGTTTGCATGTTCTATCTGTGCTTAGTGGGTTTTCTCCGGTTACTTCTGTTTCCTCCTACAGTCCAAAGATATGCAAATTAGGCTAATTGGCATTCCCAAATTGCCCGTAGTGTTTGAATGAGCATGTGAGTGAGTGTGTATGTGTGCTGCAATGAATTGGCACCCCATCCAGAGTGTACCCCACCTCATGCCCTAGGTCTCCTGGGATGAGCTCCAGTCTCCTCGTGTCCCTGGTTACAGGATAAAGTGGTATATACGACTACAACGATGATGTGTCTTAAATACGGCAAACTTTCTCAGATTTCAAGAAGTTTTCACTTTAATTAAGCCATTTCCTGAAACTGATCAAAGAATTGCAATGGTTCATTTATGAACGTCTAAAGGGTTCCATCTTCTTGTCTTCTTATCAGTTTGTATTTCAGAAAAGGTTCGAAGTAGAACCAGTTATGAAGGCTAGAAGTGCTAAGCTTCCAAAGAACATTTAGGGTTGTAATTTTCTCGTGATAATGAAGCAAAGCTTTATAATTAGACCCTTCAGTCTTTTTCCCTGATGAATACTGAGAATGTTTTAGTGCCAGGTGATGACAGAAACACTGTATCACACTCTGACTAACAGTGTACTGTACCCAGCATTCTGTTCAGTTTGGCATGTCTACTGTTTTGCTTCATGTCTCCCACAGAACCAGGGTTGTTAATAATGTAGAAGAAATATCATATGATATATTAGAATTACTCTAGGCTTTGTCACTGTATTACTTTTTTTCCTAAAAACATGTGTGATATCTGGGAACTGCACTACTCTCAGGCACATAACACTGCCAAGGGTTGTACGGACAGCCTTGGGCATCACTCGAGGTAAGTGTTCCTACTTAAAAGATATCTGCCCCAGGAGAAGCATAAGGAGAGCTCTGAGGATCATAAAAAACCCTAACTACCTGAGCCAAAGTCCTACCTTTAGGCAGATGGTATTCCAGCATCACCTCAAACAAACAGATTCAGGGACAGTTTTATTCCACAGGCAATACAACAACAACCAATCACACATCAGTAAAAAAAAACAAAAAAACATTTACATTCTCATTAAAAAATCTAGGACTGGTACAGTGGGTTTTATTTATAGTGTATGCAGGACTTTATCGGACTGCACAGAACGGATGTTTTACATATTGCACTGCACACATAATCACAAAAACAATATTTTGCACTTATACCTTTTTTTTTTTTTTACTTTTCTGTGTATTCTATTAATTTTTAAAAACTGGTTAGTTAAAATTATGGAGCCAGCGATCTTGGAATATTTGAATCACTTTTCCCTCCACACTGAACCTCAAAAATATAGTGGCTCTTTTGTTTCATTTGGGGTAAATATAATATTTATATGTGGCTATAGAGATGCATAGAGACATAGAGATATACATGTGCAACTGCATGTATCAGAGTAGTGACATACAGTATAATAGCTTCAGTCATTGCCATTAGACTTAGTGAATACTTTACTTATGCTGCTGAAATAGGGTCTCTCTCTCTCTCTCTCTCTCTCTCTCTCTCCACTTACTCACACAGTTTTGAAAGGTTCTCTTTTCTGTAACTTTTACACTACAAGGTGATAATGTGTTTTTCACATTTTTGAATAATGAGCTGCCTGTCCAAAATAATAATAATAATAATAATAATAAAAACAAAGCTAATAGGCAAATACATACAAACCTTTGACTGCATAGTTACTACAGTCATTAAGATATTTCTATTGGCAACACTTATTTAACTCTGACTGATTAAGTGAGTAGTTTCGTCATTTCGTACAGTTCCTGTGTTTCAAAAAGATCAAATTACTGTACTGGCCTGCATCAAGCCGAGAAAACATTTCATAAGAATAAAATGTCTGTGATTGGAGATCACCTAGAATAGACAGTAGAATGTAGAATGTGACTCCACTTCATACCAACAAATAGTCAGTTACTTCCAAAAACAGGACATCCTTTCATATTTCATTTGTTATATAGCAAAGACTTTAACAGGGACAGTTAGAGTTATGTCTTCAAGGGGCTCAATTTGTACACAAGTGCATTGACATGATAAAACAGGTTTATTAGTTTCGGTGAAGAACAATTGTAATGCTGCAACATTCAAAGTCTTCTTATGCAACAGTGTGCTATAAATTTCTATAAGTAAAAAACTATAAGCTCCACTTGATTTCTACTTGTATTAGTAATTACCATCAGTACCGACTTGTTAGCGCAGATCATCTGTTTATTTCATTTTTCTGCATCAGCTTTTTTCACTCACTGTGGGAAAATCTGTCACGGTAACACACCCTTCCTCTCTTGTCACCCACATCCCCACCACACCCAGGCAAACCACAAGCCCCAAAAACATACTACCGGTAACTCGGTCAAAACAGACACCCTTTCCGCACATACTAAGCACAAATGGAACAAGGAGCTTGCCTTAATTCACATAAAACAAAACAAGAAGTAAAAAAATGTGCTGTTTCACTTTTCGTCCTGATAACGCAGGTGTTCATACACTTGCCTGATTCACGCACACGATACACATGATTGCATGTATTTATTAAAAAGTACAGACAAGATGTGTAAAACACACTAACTTGAGTGAAAATACTGCCACTTTAGCAATAATTCATGCGTTATTTCATTATAAAATTAGATTATTTAATTTAAGCATATATGGGTCAGTACGTTATGTTAGTAATTACAAATTATAAAGTTACTTTATAAATATTCTTTTTACTTTAGCTATGCTATAGTTAAAATGGAGGTGTTAATTTTAGCATAGCTAAAGTAAAAAAAAATATTTATAAAGTAACTTTATTAAAAAAAAAAAGTTAATGTGTTTAAGTTAATTTAAATGCTCTAGCCTTCTATACAATATTATTGTATCTTAATGTGGTTACAGGTATCGGAGATTAAGTTCATTATTATTTTTTCTTCTGTAACAACAATCAGATAAGAAAGTAGGAGTAGCTCGGTGGTTAAGGCGTTGGGCTATTAATCGGAAGTTCCCAGGTTCAAAGCTTTGTGCAAAGTATGAATAAATAAATGCATAACTCATTGGCTTTGTTGAGATGCTTTACAAGTTCATGCAATCTTGTAGGTATTACAAGAGATGAAATGTTTTAGCATAGGTTATATTAATTATTTGAACACTTCGTATGTGTTTAAACAAAGGACATTACAGTAAGTATGCCGAGTAACATTCAGCAATGGTACGTTTTATGCATCATCATAAAAACAACAATGCGAGTAGCTGCTCTGCCGTGCTCGTAGTTTTATTTCAAGAGAGCTGTGGTTTTTCAAATGCTAAAAATAAATCGTTGATTAACTTTGTTAAAAATTAAAGGCCTCAGCTTCTAATATCCAGTGCTGTAGTAGTTGGTAATATGTCTTGAAATAAAAAAAATAAATCAACCCAGAGAAATGCAGATTATGTAGCGGGACTACACATTGTCTCTGGGAACATAACCATTTATTGAGGTTTTTAATAGTGGATTTCCGTGAGCTTTAAATACGAGTGGTGTTAAAATAAAACCAGGACTTGTGAATACATTTCTGGTAAGTGAAGGTGTAAAACTGACATTGACATTGCCATTTAGAGAAAATTACAATCACAGTACAGTGAGAGATTCTTGGTATAAAAAGTTTTATAAAGTCATACGTCAGTGAATGATGAACAGGGTCGAGGGGTCTGGGAACCCTCCACTGTTATTCTCGTGAACATTTAGAGATTAAAACGCCTGAACGCCTTGAAAATCAGCTGATAGTTTGTGGCCAACTTGCAGACACAATTATTTTCTCATTACACACCCATGCTTTCTCTTTTCATTTCCCATCCTCACAATTAATTTCTCTACAATTAGTGTGTGATGTACGTAGCTGTGAATAAACAGCTTAGCTTTGCATTTCCTCTCACCCTCTAAAACATGACCTACAACTAAAGAGTTTCTGCAGCTTTTCTACCCTGATACAGAATCAGCTCTTCCAATCTGTATGCATTTGTGTACATATATCATAATGGATAATAATAATTTAACTTTAACAACCGAAATGTTGTGTCTGTCCAACAATAAAATGTACTATTCATTTGACACAAAGATGATTGATAAGTAATTCATGGGTTAACATATTTATATTATATTTATGTTTCTATAATGCTAACTCATGCAATTGCTATTTATTATGATACTAATCCATGAGCTACTTTAGTAGATATTATGCTAGTTTTTGTTAGCATATTACAAACATTGCTAGCCCAATTCATATAATTCTAGCACACGCATTTACCTGTTTTTGATAATCCCATTTCATGCATTTCTATGTTTACAATGATGCTAGTTCATGGGTTCTCTTAGTAACTACATGCTAGGTATAACTTTAATGCTAGGTCATGAGTTAGCATTTGAACTATATTGCTACAAGAGTCGTTCAAGTCAAACTGCGACTTGAAACTTCTTGTAAATGAAGGCATAAAACTGATTGAAATTTACAAAAAAATGCTAGCAGGGCTTAACTGAGAACGAAAAAACTAAACAGAGCTGACATTTTGATCCAAGTGGCTCCACTCTACAATCCAGAATTAGTACAGTTGGACACCGCCAATAAACACAACGTGTGTTTATGTGTGTTTATATCTACACATACCTACCAGTGTAAGTGGATGGTGAGCCATTGGAAACATGAGCTTAGCAAATGAAATGGATGACAAACGTATTAGCTAGTTCATGATAGCTACATGTTCAAAGTTCAAAGTCTACAAGAACAATGCCAAATAACTTTGCTTCTGTTGCACTATTTGACCGAGTAGAATAAACATGAGCATTTAAGATACTTCAGTGGAATTTAATTAACCATCATCATTACGAACACTAGGATGAGCTATCCATCTTCCCTCCATGCGAGTCTGTTATCATGAAGTTACACCATACCAATTAAACTAATCCTCAACTCCTGTTCCTCTTGATTCTGCCTGTCACTCTGGCCTTCATCACCAATTACAGGACATGCCTTGCCTTTTCCATGGTTCGCCACCTGCTCTTCTACATTTGCCTGATGATGCTGCACAATCTTAGGCACTGCTGATGAGGTAGAAAGTTCTGAAACTGCACTGACAGCAACCTTGTCTGAAATCTTTGCACATTTTGTGGCATCTACCTCCAAACGAAAGCTTTTTTTTCACATAGCTTTTCTGCATCACCTCTTTGCTTAGGTCTGTCCACTTTGACACAAGAGATGAGGAAGAAGTGAGAGGGATTATGTGAGAAAGTTTTATATAGGCGGAGCAAGGTACTTAATAATAGCTCTGGCTGTGGCACCATGCAATGTTGTAACTTTGGGATAAACCAAGTGCAGTTCTACAATTGTCCACTAGGAACTGGCTCCAACTGTGAGTCAATCCTCATAGACCTCCATGTTAACTTTACAACAGAAAAGACAATGTTTGAAGCATGATACAAATTATAAAAAAAAAAAAAAAACATTTTTGGTCTCCATAGCAATATTTTCCATTCATGACACGTGTGTGGAGGATGGTTGTTATGTATGGCTTAATACGTTTAAACTGCTAACTATATGCTATGCATTACTTTGGCTAATCAGTCAACTGGAATCAGTGTAGTTTAATTTATTTCAAGAAATGAAGGAGTTGATGTGATGATGTGTAGTGTATGGATATCCATGTTCAATCAAATGCAAAGTAATGCTAAATTACATTAAATGTGTAAATTAACATTAGCTATAATAGCATTTTAGCTAAGCTGAAGATAAGCTTGTGGTAACTGAGGTAAGTTTAGGCAGCATCAGCTCCTGCCAAGATGGTGATGAGCAGCGCTTCCACAGAAAACCTGTGTGATGTCATGGAAGGTTTGTCCCAGTCCTTTTATACAACTATGTGTTTAACATTGGGGGTTGAGATCTCCACCCATGTAGGGTGTACCCCCTGAAGATTTTTTTGTTTTTTAAATATGGTATTTCACATTAATTTTAAAAGGAAGAGACATACCAAAACAACATGCACTTTGTATGAAAGCAGCAAATTTGTAATGTAACAATTTCTTGTACCAGTATTATTAAAATAGATATTTACGTAAAGCGATTTGATAGTTAAGCCACAATTTAACTATACTTAATCCCTATTATTTTGTGATAATAAAGCATTTTTGGCTGACAAGACCATTTCAGTTGTCACCCCTACCCTCCTTTCCCTCCAAAAAAAAAAACAACAGTTTTAAGCATTTGATCAGCTGAACTGAAACTATACAAGCCTTTTAACAAGTTATTAATCACAAAATTAATAACAACATATTAGGGTGAATCACAAAACACATTATATTTTCTTATGATTTAAATAAACAGGATGGTAGACTAGACTGAACAGATCTCTAAATACAGCTTGAGCCCTCCCCAAAGGCATGCTCAATGACAGGTCAGCATGACAGGACGATATAATAGGACAGCATAACTTTCACTTAACTATGAAATATCCCCATAAAAAAGGGACATATTAGAAGAATTTTTGAATTTTATTTCTGAGTGACAACAGAGCATCTATCAAGACATACTACGTTTCATTCAAAATGTGACCTCAAATAATAATTTCTGGATCAAATAATGATCAAGAAAAAAATGTCACACACTTCTGTGACCTCATTACCTGTTTATAAGGTGCAGTGCTTCCTGTGAACATTCAGTGAGCGGAACGCCCGATCCTTGAAAATTTACAAATAACTTGGCAACAGTTGACAAAAGAGACACATCTGTTTGTGGGAACTGAACAAACTATCATTCAATAATACCACTTGCAGATTAAAGGAACTTGATTGAGTTATTGCCACAACCCCTTACAGTCCTGACCTCGCTGCAAGCATTTTACAACATTTTTACAATGTGTGAGCCACTAAAGGAGTTCCTGGGAGACCAGTGTTTTAGACATGAAGCAGGTAGTCTGATCATGGATTTGCCATACTGAAAACATTTGCACCTTAATGGAGTCCAAGCACTAGTGAAGCACTGGGAGAAGTGCATTAGTGTAGCAGGGGATTATATAAAGAAATAATTGTAGTTTTACTGTCATACTGTGTTCTGTTATTCTGGATAATCAGACACGGTTTTAATTGAAAGCCCCTCATATTGCATGAGTTATACACAATTCAAGTCGTGTATGATAAAACATTGTTATTTTGCCATAAATGCATTCACAGTTTGCTTTTGCATTTACAAGATTAAATGCTGGCTTGTACTTTTTTCATGCTAAACAGTTTCCTCATATTAATATGAATAAGGCTGATGCCTTTGGTTCAGGTCAACTCTGATTATTGTTAAAAAAAAAAAAAAAAGGATAGGTTTTTTTTTGTAGGGTTTGTAATGAGTACTAACACTTGCTCCAACCTTTAGTTGTTGAGTGATACCTCCTAGGTATTGCCATGGGCTGTCTTTCGGCCAGTTCATGCATGCTTTGTATTACTATCAGCTCCTTTAACAGTTATTTTGTTGTTTTACATCTCAGCTGATTCTGTTTCTGCGTCAGATGAGTTGTTTTGTTGCCGCACTTGGGTTGTTTTCTGCCTCGATAAAGGCATCTGTTATATCAATAAATGTAAATGTGTAATGTAAATGTATTCTCACTTCTGCAACTCACTTTCTTGTTAATCTCTCTTTCTATTTTGTCCCTTTTGTCCCTGGGCTACACTGAATAATCACACAGCTTCTGCTTCTGTATATGCACACTTCACTGTGGCCCTTTAGAATCAGTAGGTGTGTGGCTTTTCTGAAAATCAATCAATCAATCAATCAATCAATCAATCAATCAATCAATCAATCAATCAATCAATCAATTCACAGTGCCACTGTATCATAAAAGCTTGGTTGTTTTTTACTATATATGTATATTTTTCTCTGATAAATGTCAGGGCGTATTATGTATATGGTAAGATTCACTGTGGTATTTCAGTGTATTAGTGTTTAGTGGGACACGGTTTTAGTGGATGACCTTTCAGGCATGTCAGTGTGAATAGCACTGAATCTGCCTTACAATAATTGGAACTGACAACAAAATAACACATGAATGAATCTTTGTGGGGAAATAAGACTTATCACAAACTCGTTCCAGCTAGTTTGACATCAGTTGGTTTTCAAATTCTGTACTACATTACCAGGAAAAACATTTCACATCATTTTTAAATGTTTCATTGTTTAAACAAGGTAAATATACAGTAGACCGAGTCTCTAATCCTGTACTATAACACATTCATACACAAGCTTGTTCGCGTATTTTGTTCGTTCGAGTGGAGTTAAACAAGATGTTACAAGATGTGTTTGACAGTCATACTGATTTTATAACTTCCTCATAATTTATTATGCAATACAGAAAAATTGGGTCTCTATTACATCCTTAAGTGGGCCGCAGCCTTTCAAACATGACCGATGAATTAGCATTATAGAAGACAAAAAAACTCATGAATTAGCATTACAGGAAACAGGCTAATCCTTGAATTAGCATTATAGTAAACAGAAAAAAACTCTTTAATTAGCATTATAAGAATAACCCACAAATATGTATTACAGCAAGCAGGATGACCCATTAACTAGTATTATGCAGAAAATGTAGAAAAAGCGACAAGCCCTGAGAATAACCACAGAACATTCTGTTCCAGATTTCAGTGCAGTCATGTTAGACTTTGTGTTGAGAGAAAATCAGATTTTCATTGGGCTGTACAGTATTTTATTGCTATCTGTTCTAGTGTTTTGTTTAATCTGATCACTTTCGCTAGGTAATAATAACTAAACCCAGCTCTGCCCTGTCTATACACCCTAACCCTTGTTCGTATGGATATTCCTTTGTTATTTTGGTCGTTCTGTGTTCAATTACCTTGATTTTTTATATATAATTCATACCTAAAATCAAGGTTTATATGCATGTAAAGTATATCCAACTGCCTCTGACTTGCGGCTTAATCTGCTGTATCATGTTTGAGCAGAGAAAGCACAACATTTTGCAGGCCATGAAATGTGAAACTATTATACCTGTGCTTTCTATTCCTATTCCTTTAGCACCCACACCCTGTACTGTACAGTTTATTTACTGTCTTCTTTGCCCTCAATGACCCTGATTAAACTCACTGGCTAAATAACAAGCCTGGGTAAAATAGGAATGTTAGGGCAGTGAAAGGTTTAACTATGTAGGACACAATTTATTTGATGAGTCAACCTAAATTATGTCTTTTCTTTCCATCCCAATCCAGGATCGACAAATCTAACATTTCTGCTCTTCGAGCACGGTGAGTAATCTGCTCTCCTTTCTACAACTCTCTCTCTCTCTCACACACACACGCACACATACACACACATACACACACATGCAGTGTGTATATGCAGTCAGGTAAACAGACTTATAGGTTATCTGTGTACTGTATTTGTATAGAGATGGATTAATGGGCAGTTGCAAGGATGATGAGTATGTAATTAGGGCCCAAGTACTATAGCAGGATGTTTTCCTATGGATTATTTTTTTCCAACCTTTTGGGCTTTTTAGGTTCAAAAACTCATGAAAATTGGCAGACAGGTTGGAATCTGCTGAGATTAGGATGACTGAGAGTCGCGTGGCCTGGGGCACTAGATCTAAAGACATCGAGGATGCAAAATTGCGAAGGGATTTTTGATATCTCAAACAGGTCCGCTTTGATAATGTCTTAAACTTACACCGAAAAATAATTATTAACTTTCTGTGTGTATTATATTGAGTGACCTTACTGTATATTCAGTGACACGTTCAGTGACATCACATTGAGTAACATCATAGTGTGATACCTTTTTTCCAGCATCTGTGGCCTATTCTACACACATACACATCACAAATGTTAACACTCACACACAAATACATCTCTCTCTCTCTCTCAAACACACACACACACACATGCATGCACACACACAAACACACTCATACATTACAAATGTTAACACTCTCACATTCACACAGACACACACACACAAGCACACACACGCACGTACACACTCATACTCACAAACATGCATGCACATACACCTCATAAACACTCACACCTGCACACACGGACACACACGCACACACACACATGCACACGCCTGCACACAAATACACACATACATACACACACATTACACTCTCACACTCAACACACACACGAACGCACTCAACAAATATTTAGGGCCTAAACTGACCCTATACAGACCCTATATAGTGTCTGAAATGTGCAAGTTGTGTGCTGCACCCGGGCGGCGATGGCTTTTTGTAGGTCTTAACACGCTCTAATAACACACAGGTTGTGCGGTGGACACGGGGTGGTGATGGCACAGGGTGCTTGGGCCCATCATCGTTGCTTGCAACTATATTTATCATTTATTCTCAGCTACAAATAGGACTTGGAAAGATTTTGTTTAAAAAGATTGCATACTCGCTATCATTCAGGACTGTAAATGCAGATGCACTTATAGCAATCAGATTTCAATTTAACAGTCGTGTAAACTGAGAGAAGACTGCAAATAGAACAGGTTCGGTTTTGCCGCCTTGATTTAGAGGTACTGTATCAATGTCTGGAGCTGCTCTGAGTGCTCTGTTTGGTGCTTTGATTATAGTTACAGAAAATCAATCACTAAGTGTCAAATTGTATCTTTTAGTAAATAAATGTGTTCATATATATGAAATTTATTGTCATTTAGAATAAAATAAAAAACTGATAATCTAAATGTTTGTTTTGCACCTGTGTCTCTGTAACTCATATATCTATTAACTTGTACACCACAAGGGGTGCATTTGCACTTTAGAACAGTATGGAGGAGAAGCACCTGGCTGCAGCCTGAAGTACAGTATATCAAGGCAGGGCTACATTCCGAGCATGTTCAAGCATGTCAAGGCAGATCTGCACATGTAGCCGACATGCTCAAACATGCTCAAAGTATAGACCGTGTAGCCAGGCTAGAGCCACTAGGTATTCAGTATCAGACATAGAGGGGCAGGGCTATTCACAGTGTCAGATTGAGGACACTGTTTGCAATTAAATAAGATTTTACCCAATAAGAAAATAACTTTAAAAAAAATTAACCTTAGGTAGTCATTATTGATATTGTGGTGGCCCACCACAAATACATCAATGTATGAGAAACACTGGTTTGGGACCCTATTTTAAACTGAGTCACAATTTCTGAAGGAAGAAGAAGTGGCTGTGGTTTATTAATGGTGGAAATGTTCTGGCAGGTCTCCTGAAGCTTGTCCATGTGTGTGTGTGTGTGTGTGTTAAACGTTTTACAGCTGACTGCTTCTTAATGGCAAGGCTGAGCTGGTTGTGCAAAAATAGCATGGATACTACAGCTTTAAGTGTTACTATTTAAAATGTATTTAAAAAAGGTTGCTTAGCTTGTTTGTTGAATTTGGGAAACACTGTGAGCCTAGTGTTACTAACTGCAGCTTGTACTGCATTTTTGTAGCAATAGTTTCTTTGTATGTGGATATGAGAGTGATGATATCCTCAATTTCACCTGTTTAGCAATATTTAATCAGGAAGTACCTGCCTCTCTGGTCCCTCTGTTTTGTAAGAGCTAAAGATAAGGGCATTTCTGAACTCTGTTATACTATTGGAATATATTCACCCCAAGATCAGATAAAAATGGCCAGATTGATTGCTGCCAGGAAGTAACTCAGATAACCACTCTTTACCACTGCAGAACCAGAAATGCCTTTCAGCATGCACACAAAACACAAAACCTTGAGGTGGATGCACTACAAAAACAGAAGACCACATCACTCCTGTCAGCCAAAAACAGGAATCTGAGGCAATCATGTGCATGCGCCCACAAAGTCACATAAAGGAAGCTCATGAAGAAATACACCCTTCATGCATAGTTCCTACTGTACAAGTTTCTGGAGGCAGTGTTATGATCAGGAGTGACTCGGGTTCACTCGGACAGGTCTAGGCTCAGAAACGTCATGCGGCAGTAAAAGGAAGTCAGCTGACTACCTGCATGAACAGATGGCATGGGGTATTCCAGGGCTCAAACTGTAAAAGAGCTCTCTGAGCATGAGACATCGTTTTTCATACATGAATTGGCTGTTAAAGATAAAAGTGCTTATAAAAAAAATCTTAGGGTATGTGAGTTTTTTGGCCAGCAGTCAGCAGAGAGTGTGTGGAAAAAAACAACAACTTTGGATTGACAGTGTTGCATTTTATGTTGGATCGCAATACAGCACCATGTCATTGATTATTATATATTTATTTATTTGTGGATTAAAAAAACTCATAGCGCCATGTTTTATTCCTTAATTAGTTTTATTAATAGTTTTTTTTTAGTTGGCAGTGCCATCTCTCTCTCTCTCTCTCTCTCTCTCTCTCTACACAGCCTCACTCAAAGTCTGTTAAAGTACTATTTACTTAGCAGGATGAACATGATCGTGACTACATTGCCGTCTCATATCCATTTACCCTCATACACATGGAAATGATCCACTGTTTAACCTCAGTTCATGCCAGCCACCATAACTCCCCCACAAACATGATGAAAGGCAGATTTTAATATTTCCAGCCGTAGTGCCTGCTTTTGTGGGTTCACATGCCCACAGAAAGAGCAGAGTGCATTCTCATTTATAAGGTGAATTCTTTGAACCTGTAGTGGCTCTGGACCCTCTGATGTCCCCTGTGCATGTCCTTATGTGATGCCCATGAATCAGCATGCATTAAAGCCCTGAGCCCATACCACTTGCTGATTAGATGTGTAATGCTCTTCAACCAACCACAATAAGTAAACTTTTATAATTGAATAAAGTGCAGTCACATGATGCTCACTTACTGTATAAAGTCGTTACCAAGTGTTCACCAAGATGCTATATGGTAAAGCTACATTGTGACATTTAATCATTTCATGTAATAAAAATAATAAATAATCGGTGTATATAGTATACATGACAAGTCATTCACAAAATACTTTATATTAGCAAGTGAAAATGTCTTGAATGAATTCAAATGTACGTAATATTTTGCATTGCAATATTGGACCTATTGATGGATCTTATTAGCCATTTTAAGTTTCTTTTAGTCTTATTCGGTTTTGCATGTCATTTTGCTTTTTTTAAACAAACATCATCTCCAAATAAATAAGTAGTTTGAGATTATTCATACATGTATGGAAAGCAATCGAAATTATAAGGGGAAATGCCTGTTATTATTTCTTAGCTAAACCATCCCTATTGCTTCTGTATGAAACTAAAGAAACACGCACCTTTCAGCAAACATGTATTGGCTGATAGCTTACAATGTAAGAACATGATGTGTTTGTGTTTCTTCTCTTTTTTTATTTCATGGGTATACTTTTTTTAAACAAGTTCTGGTGACATTAATGTTGTGGGGAGAGACATTACATTATCCTTTTAAAAATAGGGCAATTTTTGTTTTGTGTTAGTTTTTCTCATTCTTATCAAGTGCTTCTCACAAAGATGTTTTTTTTTTGCTGAATAATGGAGGCTTTGGAAGTAGTTGCTGTGGTATTCTGTTATGCAATGAGTATAAGATATAAGCCTCCAGCAGGCTGAATAAATGGTGGTTTATAATAACATACAATAATTTGTTGCCATTTGAGACAAAAAGTATCTGTATCTGGGTTGTCAGGAAACTTTCAGGCAAGTTGTTAATTTAAGGTAACTGCCTGCAATCATTTTAGCATTTAGAATTAATGTGAATGGGAAGAAGTGGCATTTTTCTGAAATGTTTAAAGCCCTTTAATCAAAACCAGTAAGTTCATTCTGATGCAAATTTGAGTCCAATAACAGCATGTCCCAAACTGAATTAATCCTCTTATTCCGCTTGTCATGATACTGAAAGAGTGTAAAACACAAAGTCCTTTCTTTCTTCATTAGAAAACTTAAATTTACAGATTTATCTCTGACTTACAAAAACATTAGAGAGTACTTTCTACCGAAAACATCACCATATCAACATTTACACATATTTAAGTCAGTAATTGTGGAGTCCACAAGTAGAGTTTTTGAGTTTTTACTATAGAAACAATAAAGTATTCGAGTAAGTTCATTACTAAAAACATTGCAACCCAAACTCCTGTCAAAGCTGCTGTTACAGAAAATCTGTCAACACATTCTGACCCAAAAAATTCAACAGATATGAATGATTTGTAATGAACTACACTTTCTAGTGACGGGTACATGTTTTGGTTTTTAAATGACCATCAGTGCTTGGATTCTGGAATGAATTCTAAAAATGATGTCCGGTGTTGTGTAACTAGAAGCTAGTTATTTTCACTTTGACAAGTAACAGGTGGTATCTCCACATCTTAGTCTTCACCTGCTGTTCAGTCTCCCTGACAACAGAGTGCACCACTCCGTGTGCCAGGCACAGAGGATGGAAGAACGACCAGCCCGTTTATATAACACTGTAATACAGTGTGCTCGCGTACGCCCAACGAGTCCCATGCTAAGACTCTGCCATATGCCATTTCCTTCATTTTGTGCTCAGTGACTCTTTATACATTTTGCCCGGTAAAGGTTATTCTGCATGCACATGCCATGAGATGGTCAGTCTTAGCCTGCTAATTGTATGCTATTATGCTAATTTAAAATGTTTCAGCAGGTTGCGCGATGTTGTTTCAAAAATGTCAAGGATGTCTTTTAGGCTGTTTTTTCTTTTTTACCCACAGCTGACATCAGTCTGATATATCAGTCTTATGTTCCTGCTTGGATAAGCATATACATAGATGAGGATGGGTTCCCCCTGTTGAGTCTGGTTCATTTTCAAGGTTTTTTTTTTTTTGGTGTTGCCATCTCAGGGAGTTTTTCCTTGCCATCGTCGCCCTCGGCTTGCTTATCAGGGACAATCTGATCCTTTTGCCGTGGTATTGAAAAGAACCTGTGCCCATGATTATGGTGCCATCTGAAACCCTTAAATGATTAATCTTGAATCTAAAAAACATTCTAAAATATGTTCACTGTTTAATGTTTCTCTGTTGACGATGACAGCAATTTGCTCTTAAATGAATTGCATAAAATTAGTAAATATACACAATGTGTAACTAACACTCAAGCTAATGGTATGCATATTTTTAAAATTATTTTTAACATTTAGTTTGGTTAAAAGCATTGTACTTTGAAAATGACACCATTAATCAATATTGCAAAATCGCTGACAATATAAAAAAAGAATTCTGCAGGAAATTTAAACTGTGCAACTTCCTGATAAACGTGATGTTGCAAATATTTTCTGGGTGAAATGCGTGTGACACGAACATGAACATTTTCCAAAACCTACTGTATAATGGAGGACTTATTTAAAAGGTATGATGTTAAATAGATTTAACACATTAATGCCAAACAATATATATAATTTATATGTTTCACAGTAACGTGTAATTATATATATTATGTTGTTGTGAAGGATATTACCTACTGTACATTTAATTGATTTTATACTGCTACTTTACGTACATGTACATCACGTGGGACGCAAATGGCACCGCAATCATGACCTGACTCATATTGTAAACCTAAATGTAGAGATAAATTCTATGACAAGTGCTTTAAACATCCGGTTTATTGCACTGATATGACTTGTAGATGAATTCTTGTCGATCTATCTGCCATTGTGGTTTGTTGTGCATGATTCATTAAATTATCATCTCAGTCAAATATCAGCTCTGCCCAGTGTATGGCTAATTCCAAGTGTATATTATATGTTTTGTTGGCACCCACTATTGTAATTAGCTCCTACCTCTTTTCTATAGTGTCCCTGTCTTTCCAAGTGTGTTATTTTTCAAACAAAGCTTGATAGAGCTGGTACATGGAGCTAACTAATGGGGTTTCGGTGAAGACATCAATCGCTTGCCACTTCTCTCTCTCTCTCTCTCTCTCTCTCTCTCGCTCTCTCTCGCTCTCTCTCTCCCATAGACACACAACAAAGTGAAGTGCTTTGTATTCATCCCAGGACAGTGTAATAAATAGCCATTGCAAGTGCACCTCTTGTTCCATCCTGTGAGTGAAAACTGGAGATTGAGTAAATAGAAAGGAAAGACACAGGACCTTGAACATGCCACGCAAATTGTGGTGAGTTTAGCATATATACTGTACACATACATGCATGCATACATGTATAAATATACTGCTGAATTACATTGCATTTGTTGTTTATAGCTGTTTTCCTTTTTTATTATATTGATGCTTATATAACCTTAGCTATGTATGTTTTGTCTCAAAAAGATTTAAGCTTGAAATGCTTGAGCAAACCAAGGATTAAAACTGGTTAAAACTGTGTGTAGTGATGCTGGTGTGTGCTCTGGACTTTTTTCATTCCATCATTTCTAGGAAATGTAATATAAAACCAATACATAACAGGTCCATTTGTTGTTTAGTGAGTTGTTTAAAGGATTTGATGGATTTATGTGTGTAGCCAGACTCCTGAGAGACAAGAGCGGATAAATGACCGGACATCCTCATCCACTAGACTGCACACGGAGTTTGTTAAAAGGATAGAGATTTTGTTTTATGTTTTAGACATTTAATCTGTTTGTCCATGTGATTACTCGTGCAACATGCAAGAAAGGAATGGAAATATTTACTTGGAATTTATTATATATATTTTTTTTTTTTTTCGACAATAGACCGATACAGTTAAAAGTAATTCCAGTTACTTGCATTTTTTCCAAAATTTTTACGGCATCTATTTGGTAACACAAATTATAACACATTATAACACACAATATTGTCACAAAAAATTTGTGTGTTATAAATTGTGTTCCATAAATCCTAAAATTCCACTAACAAGAGGAATAATAGCCCAATCATAATACAAAAAGCCCACCTTGGGTCTGTGTGCATGGAGTTTGCATGTTCTCCCTGTGCTTGAAGGGTTTCCTCCGGGTGCTCCAGTTTCCTCTGACGAACTAAACCCATGCAGATAAGTACAGTATTTCAAAATTTCCTGTAATTTGATGCCCTGAAGCGTATGAAAATTAACGGTTTCTGGGAGGAAAATTTTGCATCCATTCCTGATCAGTCAACTTTGTCAGAACAACTCTCTCCTACCTGTCCTTCTTTATTTCACACATAATAAAGCATCCAAACAAACCAATCATAGATGATACGGAAGAGTAGTTTTCTCCAGAGTAAATGCTTCACAGCAGGCATTTTTCAGTTTTGCGCATTTCAAAAAAGATACATTCTGACCATAGGGTGGCACAGTGGTGTAGTGGTTAGATGCTGTTGCCTTGCACCCCCAGGTTCGATTCCCGGCCAGGTTCCCATCTCTGTGTGCATGGAGTTTGTATGTTCTTCTCATGCTTTGTGGGTTTCCTCTGGGTACTCTGGTAAATGCAGATTATGCTAATTGGTCTTCCCAAATTAGCCATAGTGTGTGAACGTGTATGTGTGTGTGTGTGTGTGTGTGTGTGTGTGTGTGTGTGTGTGTGTGCCCTGCGATGAAACGGCACCTTGTCCAGGGTGTTCCCTGCCTCATGCCCTAAGTGGGATAGGCTGAATACAGGATAAAGCAGTATAGACGATGAATGAGTGAGTGATGATACATTCTGACTAAATGCGTTGAGCATGTAACCACACATCTTATCAGATCAGCATCCATGTCAACAATTAAGTTGGAATCTTTAATCAGAATAATGACAATTGTACTGAAGAAATACTGTCCATGTAAACGTAGCTATTTTTAGTGTTGGCAAATTGCTATAGTATACAATGATTAAAATGGCCACCAAGTGCTGCAGCAGAAAAATGTTTTCCTTATGGTCAGAAAATCACTATTTCAGATCCCTACAATTCCACAGCCAGCCTTGGCCGGGAAATAGTAGAGCTAAACCGGCTGTACTCTGTGACTGCGTGGGATGGCATACGGCCTTTTGGTCAGTCACAGTGACACTGGGCAATCATGGGTATCTGTGAGTTCATGTATGTTGAAGGGGGCAGATATCAGGTTGAAAATGCAATGCCTCTTGACTTTAGATGTTTTTGGAGGAAGAATGTGGTGGCCTTCACTCTACCAGGTGGTGGCTGTCATGTGATAAGAGAGCTGCTTGGTGAGTGAGAATTGGCAAGTGATGAATTTTTGTGTGTGTGTGTGTGGGTGTGTGGGTGTGTGTGTGTGGTTGTGTATAAGAGAGAGAGATAGGATGGTAATAGTAACACCTCTGCTTCATTGATTTTTTTCATTTAAGAGCATGCACCTATGTAATGCAGTTCTCAGATAACGCAAACCCTGCTTTCAGTTTGAGATCATCATCAACTCTGCAAGATTCAATGAGAGGGGAAATGAGGTTGCTGCCGAGGTTGTAACATAAACAATAAATTTTTACTGTGTATATTTAGGCACTTTGCAGTCCGTCACTCATGTAAATAATTTGTTCACATTTCTTTCATTTAGTCTACATCATTTCACATCTTTTGCACAGTTCTGTACTGTGTACATTTGCTATGAAGATTGTATTTCATCTGGAGAACATTTATATTCACACTTTTCTTGTACCCCTATATATTTTAAACTATTTTTGTACTTTTACCTCTCAGTTTCTCTAGAGTGGTCCTCATCCTTTTTTAGTGCTGTTTGCATACATATTTCTTCCTACAATTTTTCGCCTTAACAGAGACAGCTTCACTTCCACTCCACCACTCACTCCTTAATCTTAATGTTCTTTCACTCCCTAAATCACTCCTATCATCTCTCACACTCTCCTTCTACAGTAGGCTGCCAGTGGCGCCTTCGTCTGATGAAATATAGATGTGTAGCTCCAAGTGCTTATTCAGGAAGAAAAGTGTTACACAACCAGTTTTGAACACTGGTACCAAATTCACATTTTTACAGCAGGACTGTATTTCTTTTTTCCCCCTTCTTTTTCCAAAGTTAGTAATTGAGTAAATTAGAAAAATGTATGATCACTGCATATCAATGGGCTATAACCTTGCTTTGTAGACAGTAGTGATCACCGACAGTATGTTAGTTAGTTTGTTTTTTTCCCGCAAATTTCTCCTGTGTAACAGTAAGTGATAACTGTGAAACTTACTGTGAAAACCACAGTAGATATTTAACTCCTTATTTGTCCATTGTACCTCTCAGGCTAGACCCGGTATGAGGGCAGTGTTGCTCAATGTTGCCTGCTGAGTCTGTGTACAAAACTGTTCACTGAGCACTTTCTCTTCTTGCTGCTATGAAACTGAGAAGGGAATTGAAATTAAAGTCATTTTGTTTTTACGCTAGATATGCCAGATTTGCGTTTAGTTGGCTGGTAAGTTGTTATTTCAGTACGAGCATTTTAATCGAGGTGTATTTTTCTTTTTCTTTGCAAGATTTAACATGTTTGGAAATTGACAAAAATAAAATTATTTTAAAAAAATTCCTTGCTGGATAGTAACGTACAGAGTCATATACTGATTTTAAATATAATATACTTTACAAAGTATATTATAGGTACAATTAAATACATTTTTTAAATTAAATGCAGATATTTAAAAATTTTTGATATTCTTTTGACTGGTCTATGTAATGTCACAACATTAATATTTTTAAGTATGATGTTGATTTTACATGTTGGGGGAAGGACCTTATGCTTTATGCTCACCCTCTATTATACTTTTATCAACAACAATGCAACAATAATAATGGTGATATTATTATTGTATTATAATAATAAGATGAAGAAGAGGAGGAAGAATTATTATTATTATTATTATTATTATTATTATTATTATTATTATTATTATTATTATTATACCTACATACACAGCTACCAGGTACATCTGCATACATACATAAATGCATAAATAAATACGATTCACACGTCATGCTGTGCCACAAAAACATTTAAGTATACATGTGTAATAGAGAAGAATGCCTCCTTTTCCTACCATCAATTTACCAGTAGAGGGACCTAGAGTCACACACACCGAAGTACCCATTTTAAAGAGATGATGCTGAACAGAATATCATTAATCCGCCTTTCATTATATTACTCAGATCAGTGAAAAGGGATTCTTACGTTCTGTGAAGCAGAGAATTACACATAACTGTTTTTTGTGGAGGAAATAAATAAGTAATAATAATGCTATTTTGTGTATCAAGAAAACTACTAATCCATTATGTGATTCTACTTAATTCCAGTAACTGACCATGTTCTAGAATTTGAAATGTTACCTTATTCTTATTTGCGCTTTGTGATTTGTAGTTTTTGATTATTGCACTGTAGATTTGTCCCAATTCATTATTCAAATATTCATCATAAACCTTATTATTTTATTTATTCTAAAGGATTTAGCAACTAAAATGAAACAAATGAACTCTTCAACATGCCATCAGGGATGATCAATACAGATCAAAGTGCAAAACAAAATAGCAAATCAGAACACAAAGTAAAAAATCGGAAACAAAAAGAACCAAACTGAAAACAAAACAACTATTTCGAAAAAACAAAATAACAAATACGGAAACAAAATAACGGATAAAAAAACAAAATAGCAAAACTGAAAAACAAAATAGCAAATTAAAAAAACAAAATAACAAAACTGAAAGCAAAATAACAAAACCGAAAGCAAAATGACAAAACCGAAAACAAAATAACAAAAACAAAAACAAAATAACAAAACCGAAAACAAAATAATAAATACGGAAACAAAATAACAAATTTGGAAACCAAATAACAAAACTGAAAATAAGACATATTGAAAAACAAAATAACAAAACCGAAAGCAAAATAACAAAAACAAAATAACAAAACCGAAAACAAAATAACAAAAACAAAATAACAAAAACAAAATAACAAAACCGAAAACAAAATAACAAAACCAAAGCAAAATAACAAAACCGAAAACAAAATGACAAATCTGAAAACAAAATAGCAAATTCAAAAGCAAAAATGAAAATGGAGACTTAACATTTAACAATAACACTTATTATGCAAGCTTACACTGTTACTATTTAATTATTTATTTCTCTCTTATTTATTTCAACATAAAATACTTTGTTTGGCCAAATAAATAGGTTGAGTGGACCTCATCGTAACTCTTTTTATACAACAGTTCCAATAGAGTAAACCACGAGTGGCGATAATAGACAGTAACAACGCAGCATGGGTGAAAGTTCTGAATTGTCTCAAACCAAATATCAGTTTGTGTTGTTTGATTTACACCTAAGGTGAGCTGCAAATCTAACTAGGTTCTAACACAAAGCTGAATCCCATATCCCTCTCTAACCCTTAATGATGTGTGGAACAAGTCATCTTACACCTCAAGCTTTCCATTTAATGCTATTTGGGATTCAACCCTGGAAGTCCAGAAGTTAACGGAGCTGATATTCTAAAGCAGAATAAGTGGAAATAAACAAGTTATTCTTAATCTGCTAATAATAAATTGTGTTTGTGGACTTGTATAGTTTTGTCTTTGTGGAGTTGAAAAAAAGGCGATATCACACTTGTGGCTAGATATCGGGCCCTTGTGTCTATGACTGCATCACAGCCGTGCTGATATTCACAGCACTCCCTCTCGTGTGATATTGCTTAATTATTCTACTATATACCATCTTTATCATCACAGCCTACCATCACTACCGTATGTCTGTTACTTTAAAAAAAAAAAAACTCTATGTATGTGTATCCATGTTAGACACTGTATAAATGAATATTTTAGATATATAAGCTATATATATGTATTATACCTCTACCCTTTCTTTTCCTTCACATGCTGTCATATTGTGTTTATATACATCCTCCCAGCCACTCTCTCTCTCTCTCTCTGTCTGCAATGTCAGACAGGTTTTGGCCTTTTACTTCAGTGCAATGCAAAGTTATTTCAGGAAGCAATTTTAAAGCTGACATTTTGGCGAAAAATACAGCATTTCTGCCTTGATGCCTACAGAATGGAGGAGGAGGAGAATGCTGCGGGGCTCCTGACATTATCCATTATGTATCTAAATGTGATGCTAACTGTCGGCCTCTAACCCAGAGAAAGCTCTGAGAAAGAGAGACAATTACACTCCATAAAAGGTCAGAGAGAGAACAGGTGAATAACAGTGACGAACACAGGATGGCAGAGAAAGAAAAGGAGAGACTGTAGGTCAGCACTGTTTCATTCGCGATGGGCGCAAATGAAAGGCTGTGCAGAAGGGGGAAAAAAAGCCGAAGACATGAGCATGAGCAGTAGGGCAAGGACAGACATCACAGCTTCCCTACTGAGCGCAGCATCTAATACAGCTCTGCATGCATCAAAGACGGTTTGTCAAGATGGAAACGCTGGCAGATAAACCTGTCTGTGTCCTCACATGTCTGTGTCAAGAATAATTGGTGTCCTTTCTCCAGATTCCTGTCTGGGAGCATACATATTAAAGTAATAGACTGGTGTCCCACCTTGGGTGTATTTTGTTTTGTGCCTGGATAGGATTTCTAGGATAGGTTTATATACATTTGTTTATCATATATACAGTAACAGGTTCACAGAAACTGGGCAGGTAAAATTTGAAGAAGAAAATAGTTCCATTTTCGTGAGCATTTCCCTAGTGTAGCAGCAATTCATGTCCATAACTGAAAGAATACAACCTCAAAGGACTGATTTAAGCCAGTCAAGATTGTGCCTTTTTGAGATGCTTTTCAGTTCACAACAATTGGAAAGAGTGATTATTTGAGATCCTGTTGCATTCCTCTCAGCTCTACCAGTTTGTCCATTCTCCCCTGTTATCTCATTAACAAGGTGTTTCCAGTCAGTAGAACTGCAGTTGAATGAATATTTTAGTCTTTTTTCCCCTGCACTTTTCTGCATGAAATCCTGTAGATGTTTGTGCATAAAAATGCCTGGGGATTAGCAGGCTCTGCAATACTCACACCAGCCCATCTGGCACGAACAGCCATGCCATGGTCAAAATCACCACAATCACATTTCTCCCCATTTTCATGTTTGATGTGAACAATAACTAGCGCTTGATGCTCCTGCTATAATCATCTACATGATTGTATGCATTGCACTGCTGCAGCAGAACTGGCTGACTGGATAGGTGCATGGATGAGACTCATACAAATAATGTAGCATGTGAGTATACAGTCGAGGGAAAATCATTATGTGCTCCAAGCCTCCACTACAGATCCAGAGGCTTACACAATCTATGCCATGGTATGTTGAAACTGAGAGAGTATAGAGCTGTCATTCATGGCCCTGCACACTAAACACCTGTCCCTGAGCATGTCTCCCATCTCATCAGCTGTGAGTGTTTATCCTGGAGTGAGAATCTCTGCTTTTCTCTCTCTCTCTCTGCCTGTCTGCCGGAATGAATGGGCTTAATGAAGCACTCCGAGTCTATACAATAGCACACACTGCATTTAACCTACAGCCATTGATTTCTCTTGGACTTTTTCAAGACGCTGCACACAACAGGTGTCTATAGCGCACAATCTGTCTAAGGATAACAACCACTTAGGCTTAATTCATTATATTTCATAATATATGTAATATATAATTCTATACTTGTTATATATATATGTGTGTGTGTGTCTGTGTGTGCCATACTTGGTATTTCATTGTTTTGAATGTATTATTTATACTAGAATATAGAAAATTAATCCAAACTTGTGTCTTGTGAGTGTGTATTATTATTATTATTATTATTATTATTATTGTTTAAAAATGTATTTAAAAATCAATTTCTGTATTTAGATAAAATCCTAAATGGACACGATCTAAACCACATGTCTTCTTTTTTTCCCTAGAAATAGAAATGTCAAGGGCCTGTGGTTTCTAGCCCTGGCAGTTTTTTTTTTTTTCTTACAACATTAAGAATGGATTTTATGACAAGAATAAAACAGTTTCATTCGGTTTCCATGTCAAGCTATGTACTATATTTTTTCAACGCAGAAGGTTCATTTTTTCAGCAATCCATTTGTGGACTCCAGCTAGTCTGGAATATTGTTGTGGTTATCACACCGGTCTTTTCTTCACATGCACATCCTAATCAGACTGTGTGTTCCACCTGTTTAGACAGTGATACCCTTTAGTGTTTTTTGCACATCTCCCAAATTCCCAGGTGCTCTTTGTGTTTAGGGTGAAACTCATTACAATTTACCTTTGTGTGTAAATTGAATATCTCTGACCATCCTGTACGTATGCCAACTTCATTTTTGTGTCTTATAAAGGAGGGCTATTTTTACAGTAGTCTCAGAATACATTATCATCTTCTCCTGAATAAGCATTAGCGATTGCAAGGTGCTGTGTGGAAGCTAGATTCACAGGGACAGAGTGAATTTGCATGCTGCCAGCATCTCATTATTGACCATTCTTCTATGTGGGATAAAGGCTCAATCACAGCCATGTGATTTGACGTGATAGCCATTCATCCAAGTTATGTATTCTTTTGCAAATTACTCTACATCCTGTACAAATATTCCATACTGATAGCTCATTTGAGATCGCCAGATCAATCTGAGGCTCTACTTATGTTAGAAGCTTGTCTTATGCTTGCTTTAATGCGCTAATCTCACCTGGATGCTTATTCACAATATATAGATATGAACATAATTTAATTTGTTTGTCTTCTACACCTGCATACTCTAATGATTTGTATAATGCAGCTCTATGGTGTCAATCAGAAGATGATGGTTTACCTTTTTAGTCTTTTCAAGGTTCCTTCATCATGTTATATCCAGGTGCTTTTCCTTGCCATTGAAAAGAATGACAAGGAAGGAAAAAATCTTATTAATTAGTTCTTCTCATAAATGGGTGATTATGTGCAAGGCGGGTTTCTAGCAACCCAGTGATGCCATGTGTGGGCATTTGTTATCTGATATGTAGAGTAAACTTTAATGAGTGCTTTCCTCTTAACATAATGAGGAATTTACTTTGTCAAGATGTGATCTTGAAATCAGTAAGCTCATGAATCTATTAGTAATAGTAGTAATTATGTGTAAGCTTTAGGAATAATTTGTTTTCCAGAGGTTTTAGACATCATCATACTGTATAGGGCAGTTTATGCAGTCATTGTCTAATCATTTCTCATTTGCTTTTGATATTACAAATTTTTTGCAATAGTAATACATATGTCTGGGGGTGTGCTGTTAATTGTCAAGTAGGAGAACGAGGAGAGCTTGTGTTTGTTAGTGTAGAAAATGAAAGTCTTAAAAACCCAGTGTAATCAGGAAATCCACAGGGGAATAGGGATGTGAATTGGTACGATCTGTCCTCGTTCCATGGAAAGGCACAGAAGGGAGTTTTAGGCTGGAATGCAGGAAAGACAAAGATGTGATGGGAATATGTGGAGCATATGACATGTGTGCACAGCACGGTGATATAATACATGTTAAGAGAGAGAAACACAGAGGTTAATGAGCCAAGGAGAGAGATAGAGGGAGAGAGAGAGAGAGAGAGAGAGAGAGGGAGAGGTACGCAGTGAAATGCCAGCTGAAAGGGAGGGCTGGTGGAGCAGCAACGAGAAAGGCAGACACAAAATGAGGGAGAGAGGGAGAGAGAGACAGACAGACAGATGATGAAGGATGCTCATGCACAAAGACACTCGCTCTCGGGGAAATAGTGGAATAGCGTCACCTGAAGCTCAGTGCCACTGTAATGTAGGCAGACTGAGGTTGAATCCAGGTGCGAGTCTGTGTCAAGGAGACTGAGGTATGTCTGAGCTCAGATCCAGAGTGCGCTGCAGGAGAGCAGGGATACGTGCAGCCGTGGCTCTCATCGGACTACTGCACCGCTCACGCAAGCAGAGAGAAGAGAGGCTGCAAGGCAGAGGCAGCCAGCGGTGGGTGAGCGTGTGCTCTGTGTGTGTGTGTGTGTGTGTGTGTGTGTGAGATCCAATTTGATCCTGCTCAGGTGTGAATATTCAGATATAAGTGACTACTGTTGAGGACACGTCCTTTGGCTGCCTGCTTAGACACTGCTTCATACTGGTGATATTTACACTAATGTAATATACAGTAATTGCGGTGTACCTTACAGTACTGAAGGGCATTATTGATCCAAATCTAAGCAGAATTAGGGGTCCTCACTGATTCATTTCTGAAAATAGTCTGTTGCTGGGTCTGCACTTTTGTCTTCTACGATTTCTGTTTATTCTGTAATTTTCCCTCACTTCTTCCACTCTCCATATTCATTTATTGATTTCCTTTGCCTCGGTGCTTATTATCGGCACTCTTCGTTGCCAATGGACTGGTAAAGTAGTATTACATTCTAGTATTACTTGTGCCAGGGACTTGTTTGTTCTTGCTCAACAAGCCTTTAATAAAGTCTAAACTACTACCAGCAGTGCAAATTGTCTGTACAATCCTGTAGTCAGGAATATGCAAATACATTCACTCCAAATCACTATTCCAGCAATTGAAGATTTTTTTTTCTTGATAATAAAACTGATCAAAATATGGATTTTGTTTGACTGTTTTTTTGTTGTTGTTAGGGTTAGTTCTGCTGTTTTTATTCTTATTTACTGCATCAGAAATTACAAGAGCCAATCAGGGGTTCTGGTGGCTCAGTGTGTTAAGGCTCTGGGTTACTGATTGGAAGGTTGGTGGTTCAAGCCCCAGCTCCACCAGGTTTCTGCTGTTGGGCCGTTGAGCAAGGCTGTTAATCGTGTCTGCTCCAGGGGTGCTGTATTATTTCTGACCCCAGGGTACTAACAAAAAGCTGGATTGTGTAAGGAATAAATTATTTCACTGTGCAGTGATGAATAAAGGCTGAACTTTAACTTATGCAAAAGCAGAGGAAGGGGGCACTTCTGAGTTTACATGTTTAAATACTCCAGATTTCTTAATAAATCAAGCATTCCTGTGTGTGTAGTTAAATTCCTGCAGGGCCATAATTATTTATGTAACAAATGTATTGTCTTTAAAGAAACTTCTTGTGTGACTTTTAACATTAATTTGTGTACATGCAAAGAGAGCTGATTGATAGCTACACTTAAATAAATCCATATATTGATAAGTCCACCCTTGGAATGTCATGTTTATTTTTTAAATATAGATCAGCTACGTAATGAAAAACCTTTAAACCATAGTGTACGATGTTTCGAGTTTTTGTGACACGGTGACTTTTGATGAGGAAGCCGACTTTGTCCAAACAGTTGTTCAAGTCTGTTTCCAAACATGATAAGCTGGGTGGGAAATCATTGGTAACCTCAGCAACAGCCTGGATTCGGAAGCGATAAAAATGTCAAACCAGATTTTCCGCCTAATCTGTTTCGTTCTGTGGCGTGAAAGATAGGGATTATGACACAGCATGGATCACTTTAAAAGGTGAACATCTGTCTTAGCTGATATCACTGTAAAAATGAAACTTGGGCTCTTGTGAGCTATTGCTAATTTTGCATTGTTCTTTAATTTCGCATTGTTCTTTATAACTTGTTATGTTACGTACTTCATCACTAATGTCTGAGAATGTTGAAGGTTTGGGCCTGTACATTAAGTATAATGGATGATATGGCACTGGCTCCCTAATAGGAACTAGAGACATGTCCAATGATGGATCCTTGCAATCTATTCTTAAGTTCTACAGAGACTTATGAATTATTGGGTTGGATATTTTTAGGCAGGTTCATCTTTCTGTCTCTGTTTCCCTCTCTCACACACATTTTCAATCTTGTACCATATCACGTTTCATGCTGTAAAAGTACAAAGATGTGAAAAGTGAACTTGAAGCAGTCTGGGAATTTTTCTTAAACTCTGAAGGGTTCTACATGAGGAACAGATGTAGCTGGTGTCCATCTCTTTTGGATAATCTTTAAATAAAACAGAAAGGTTTAGAGTACATCCACGTTTATGGTTGAAGGTCTCAAGCTGTTTACTATATGATCAGTAAACAAAACGTCCAAAATTTTCTAATTCTTTACACCTTATAATGCTATATTACAGGAAGCAGGAGATGCTGACCATCTCGAATGTTCCCTTGGCAGACTGCCCTCCATCTCCACCAAGAACTGCCCCTGCTGCCTTGAAGGTCAGATATGGTTCTTTATATCTCCTGACTCAAATATATACAGCAAGCTTCCTGCAAAGAGGCTGGACATGGGTAAAATTACAGATTGGAAATGTTACTCTGTTTATTTTTTTAAGTTTTATGTTATGCAGTATTTTTTGAGAAGTGCTGAAGTAACACATTAACGTCTGCAACAATTCATGTTTATGCTGCATACTGTACAGTATACTGTGTTTTTTGGTTTACTAGCTCTGATCCAGTTACTGCTATAAGAAATTCAGTAAATGCTTTAAAGTTTCACAAAGTGTGTGTATCTGTATAGCAGTGTTTTTCAACCAGTGTGCCGCGGTACACTAGTGTGCCGTGAGAGATCGTCAGGTGTGCCGTGGGAAATTATT
>JAQMYK010000011.1:7851819-7868858 GCA_030014345.1 Clarias buthupogon | reverse complement strand
GATAAGAATGGCTGTATATTGTTAATATAGGCTACAGAGTTTCATTTTTTTACAGTTTCGATTGTTGGTGTGCCTTGTGATTTTTTTTTTCAATTAAAAATGTACCTTGGCTCAAAAAAGGTTGAAAAACACTGGTGTAGAGAACAAAATTATTATTTTCAATCATGGGTATCTGTTGGCTCCTTTATGTAGAAAAGGTTGTTAGCAGAGTATGTTACACTGACCTCGAAGTGTGTTACACTGCATGAACAGCAATTGGTTTCGTTATTCTCCGGGGAAGCATGTCTTATCTCCAGATCCACAAGCAGTATTCTCAGTAATGACTGGCTGCTTATGGGAAGGGTTCCCAATGATCCAGTGACTGCATGATGTATGGGTGTAGTGCATGTTCAGTTATGTAGTGAGAGAATGACATAAATGTGACAAACTTGTCAATTATGTCAAATCCATGATGCTGAAAGATGGAATAAGGCCATGCGGAATGTAATAATTATTTGTTGTATGTTTGTTTGCTTGCTTGCCTTGTCCTGGCATTCCTTGGCATGACAAGGTACAGGGCATGGGGAGAAGTGGGGTAAATTGGCTATGCCACTGGTGCATAGGCCTATAAAAAAACAAAAAGCACCTCCTTTGTCTTTTATCCAGCGGAGCAAGCTTATGATGTAGCAGAAATAGCGTACTGCTTGATCAGTGGACTGTGACTCAGACAGCCCAGAAACTGTTTTTTTTTTTTGGTTTTGAAAGGAAATGACAATAAAAGAGGAAATGACAATAAACTATGCATTCATGTCTTAGTTCACATGATAGACAGGAAAAAAATAATACAGGAATACATTAAAGAAAAATGAATGAAATTGGTTAAATTATTTTTACCACCAACGGCACAGTCAAGTCAATCAAGTAAGATTAAGTTGTCATGTTTATTAATTAATGTATCGTGCATAATGGGATCACTGATTCATTGCTCTCTTTTTTTTTCTCCCCCACAGTCTACACCCTTTTTTGACTCATTAGAAAAGATGGAGGTAAGAATAAAAAAAGAAAATGTCTGTTCAAATAATGCTGCCATCAAACAGGATCCTAAGAGGAAATTGCAAATGTCACTTCTCAACTAGTCAATGACCTCATGACCTTCTGACCTTGACCTTTAGCAGGTGTCTGAGGTGGATGAGATGAGGCCAGGCCCACAGAAAGTAAAGGTCTGCAGAGCACAAATCATAAGCTCAAGGCTACACTTCAGGTCAAAGGTGGTGTCACTGGTTTTCATGTAGGAGGGAAGCACAACGTGAAATACTGTTATAGGAAAATAATCAACAGTGGGGTGGTTTGATGCAGTACAATGGACAGCTATTACCACTCAGAAGCTACTTTATTATAACAATGCATCATTATTAATTTTATCTCTTTATCAACAATTACATTATTTTATTCGTTAATGGATAAATTTTGTAGAAGAGCAATATGCTATGGTGGAAAGCTTTGAGAAAGTTGTATGTGGTACTGTATGCGTCACCATGCCACACATCCGTCAGTTAAATGAATGCTTGTTATTTGTATTTGATAATGTGGAACACTTTCTGACCAATCAGATTTGGTCGGAAAACACAATAGGACTCAAAAGGATCAATTAGGAATGACACAAGACAGGTTGTGTTATAAGATGCAATGATAGTGTGGTTTGTTGTGGCTCATTGGAGTTATAGCAACAATAAACAGTTATTCCCTCACCAGCCTCTCCTTTTTATTTCTCTTAAAGTTAATAAGACGAAAATAAAACATACTTTGTCATGTTGCCAAGAAACCAGAATGCACAAACTGCTCTGTCCTAAAGGCTTGTTGCAGAACCATAGTGATGGAGCATAGTGAAAAAATCATTGATACTAGAGATACTTAATAGCCTTAGGGTATGGAGAAATGTTTCAATACAAGTAACGGAAATATAATAGAGTAGACACATCAATATAAATTTATAAATCTGTTTGGAATGCAATGATTTATTGTTATGCAAGGTATAACACATGACTGAGTATACTACAGTATAATTATGCCGTATCACATGAGACGGAGTGCTGATGAATGCGGTTATAGGAAGCCAAAGTGCCAAAGGCTTAATAGCAGTGCTGATATTCAGCACAACAGCATGACCTTGAGTGTGAAATTGCTTTTATACAAAAGTTCCACATACACCATTTATTATCAACAGATTGTGATTTGTTATTTCACTCTGCGAAAACATATCCTTTTGGGACTGTTGGGACTGGTGGAACTGGTCTTTCGGAGCTGGTGACTGACAGTTAGTGTACTGTAATTAACAGGAATTGAATGTAAATTTTAATTTCAGTCAAAAGGTGAGAAGAATAAACCATGAAGGACAGTCCTGTAAATCTAAGATTCTTTTTATATTTGCACTTATTTCACTAAAGAATATCAGCTCTGTTATCTTCTTGACTCTTGGGTTAAATCCCAAATAGCATTAATAGAAAGCTAGTGCACTTGAGTATACAATCTCTTGTTCCATACACGAAGTAGTGACCTTAATCAGGAGTTGGAGAGCGACTTGGGATTCAGCCTAGTCAACTTCGTACATTCATGTGAGTTGGAATGATTTAGAAGGAATTATTTTAAGATCCCATAACATAATCAGATGCGTTTTCTTGCTGGAAATGCTTCTGTGTTTTTGGCAGGCAGTTGTTCTCTCCTCAGTACGGAGGATCATACCAGTGTACAGTAATTAACGATTATCAGAGCACCTGGGATGCGGAATAATACATATAGTTAAACATCCTGCTCATGGAATGCCTATCATTCTGTCAGATTGCTCAGTCGAAACTTAATTTTGTATGAAAATAAAGCATGTTATGCTGCTATAAATATCACAATGTTTAGTTTATTACTAAATCCAACATCACACATTTTAGTTAGATTTAATGTTCTGGAATGTCTAAGAGACAAGTTAGCGCTTGTTCTCACATACTACATTATACAGTATCTGTGACAAACAGCTGGGAGCTTTGACTTTCACAAAGCACTTAGAGCTGAAACTTCTTCCATAAATGTTAAATAAAGAACAAGCACACATCTCCTGAACTGTTTTTGAACATCTGGAGTTTTTGTTTTATTCCATCTTAACCACTGATAAAATCACAGACAAGACACAAACGTACAGAAGAAAAATTATAAACCAGTGACCCATTAAAAACATAAACATTTGTATTAGGATTTGAATGTAAGTTTAAATTCTCGCTCTCAGATCCTAAAGTCCCATCAGATGCAGTCCATTCAGTGCAACAACAGCAAAAAAACGCTCATTTGCTATGGTTTTAAAACTCTACTCTTAGCAAAGTACATTTGTCACAAGGCTTACTTCTGTAGCCAGATATTCTTAGAACTGACACAACTGAATAATTCAAACACCACCTGTATCACTGACCTGAAGTGTTCCTTTCGGGCAAGGATGTGTTACTTAACAGTGTGCATTGGTGTTTTAGTGAAAATATCTTGAATATAGTTTAAATTATGTAATTGTCTATTTTTTATTATGATTTTGAAGTATATCTTTTTTCAATTATTGAAGGAGCAAAATATTACAAGAAAAGAAAAAAAAACATCTCATTATTAAAATACAAAGATGCTTAGAAATAGGCTTCTTAAAATCTCCTAATTAGGATTATTGGGTAAGCTTGATTATATTCAAGATATTGACATTTTATCATTTATCATTTTAATCATTCATCAGTCATTCTGATTATGTGCATGATTGTGTTCCAGTTTTTACTCAATTTTAAACTGCAACCATTCTCCATAACTCATCAGCTTGCAGTATTGTTATTGTGAAAGACCATTTATCTCATTTGTGTAACTACACATTTTTAGCATTTGTATTCTTATGAGTATGTTCTTGCATAAAATGTGTTTCATAAAATGTGGAACTTTGTGAGAAAAAAAACAAACTGTTTTTTGTCCCCTTTAGGATGATTATGTTCCATACCCGAGTATAGAGAAGGTGAGAAAGGGCTCAGTTTATTTGCTTTTCACACAACCTTTCCAGCCAAAAACAAGACTAAGTGATTTATTTTTTCTCTGAAACATAAATTTTACTTTCTGTAAATATGCCTCCCGTGCATTAGGTGCTAGAAGATGGTCCACCGTACCCTCAGGTGATCCTTCCACAGTCTGGAGGTTACTGGATCGAAGAAACAGAGACTCCGGCCATCACTCCAAACTCCGGAGAAAGCAATTGGTATCATGAAGAAGTTGAGGAATGTGGAGAGTTCGGATATCGACTTGAGAGTAACTACGGCATACGGGCGTATCGCAAGCACTTTCTGGGCAGAGTAAGCATCTGGGGAAATATAATTACCAACAGAGAGAAATTATTGTTGAAGCTATTTAAATTTACTCAACAGCATTCAAAGTAAAAGAAGTTCGTATATTGGTCACTTACAGTTTATGATGGGTAAAAATGTAAAAAAAAAATAAATAAATCAACAAACAAAAATATGTTATTGTGATATGACGAAGCTTTATGTTAGTTGTTAGTTACCTGTTAAGTTATCGATTTAAACAATGACGAAATGAAGGGAACAGTTGACAATAACAGTAATGACTGCAAGATCCAATACATTTTTTGCATAGTCCTTATTATTAGAATAATTATACACGGATAAAATAATATGGGAATTGTTAGCAGGTGATATTTAAGACTGCACTATAATTTGCTGTAACCATAACCATCATTAATGCTTCTTCAAGTATGCATGTTTAATGATCAGCTATGAGGTTTGTGAGTTCATGCAAGTTTAATTAAGTCTTCTGCATCAAGTTCCCTATTGACTTTGACTAGCTAATTCATTTTATACAAGGGTGGCTTAATTATTTATTAATTTATTTGTTTAATTAAATCGAAGTCCAAAACGTACATCTAACCTTACCTTAATTAATGATTATAAATCCCATCATAATCAGGCAGACCAAATTGTGCAATACAAACTTTTTTCTCAGGAAAAAAATCTAAAATTACATGCTGGTGTGTAATTTATTTGATAAGGTCTTTAAATTCTGAGAAATTCAATTAGACAGAGAAATGTCCCTCTGTGATCTCCATGGCTGACTCTGAAACACCTCACTTCTCAGGAACACCTTGACTTCTACTGCACAACCAGCAACCATGGCAACCTTGTCCTGTCCCTCCGGCATGAAGAAACAAAAGATCAGGAGCATCTGCACATCATTTTAAGGTAATAACATCTTTGGAACCAATCCAATTTGCTATGTGCAATTATTTAATACTGATTGCATTTAGATTGAATTGGTTGCATCTATTTAATAAATTCTAAATCTGATGCTCTCAATCCTCCTCTCAGGACTCCAGCTAAGACAATCTATGATAGGATTTTGGTCACGGGTTGGCCTGCGCTCCCCAGTGTGCCACAGTTAGCCAAGGTGATGACGCAGGGTTTTTCATTTCCACTGAGTGAGCTTTTAAAATCATGCTGATTTTGGGGGAATTTTTCTTCAATCCTGTGTATTTCTTTCAAACCCCAATCACTCTTATCACTCAGATCATATCAATTATTTGCATTAGATAATAATAGTGTGTTTCAGTGTATCAACCTGCATCATATTTTAATTCTCTCTCTCTCTCTCTCTCTCTGTCTCTCTCTCTCTCGTTCTCTCTCTCTCTTCCTCTCTCTCGCTCTCTCTCTGCAGCTGCTTTGTGAAGATATTTCAAGCTTGAGGTTCAGTCCTGTGTTGTACCCTAAGGTAGGTTCTATGGTGCTTAGATTAGTTGGGGCTGCTGATCTGAGCTCTGAATCCTGGGCTGGCATGAGCCAGGAATTAATTCCAGGGTGGGACAGGGTGAAAGAAAATATGTGGAATAAAATGACTTTGTGCATTAGATTTACATGTTAACACTGCTCATGTTCTGTCCTAAGTGACCTATAATTTTGAAAGGATACAACAGAGCAGTTCAGGGTTAAGGCTTTTTATTAAAATTCTTTCTTTTTTAAAAGATAAGTGAGACATGCAGAAAATTTCACAAACTGTCACTGAATTATTTATCCATCATTAAACAGTTTTACCAAATTAAATACATTTAATATGGAAATGAAAATGACATACTATTTATTTTAAAGGGTAATAGAGAGAGAGAGAATTGCATCTTCAAAAAACCGTACTTCATCAGGTGTGCCTAGATGGCTTGTTGTTGTTGGTGTTGTTTTTAACAGAAATGAATTAAACGCATAATCCTGATTGGTTAGTTTTTCACCATAGCTGGTGGTAGCCAAATATAATGTGATTAAACAAAGTAAGTGACTCAAGGATTCCTTCTTTGGGTGGTTAAATATGAAATCATAATTATGACACTGTTGACCTTTTATGGAAGTAATTATAGCCCAATTACTGCACAATAGCTTCTCAGCTTAACACCATGAAATAATGATGGTGCAGTCTGACCCACACCTCATCTTACGGTTGACATTTATTTTTACCTGATTTAATGAAAAAAAATGAAAAAAAGATTTGCATAAATTTGTACTTGGATATTTATTTTAAGCCTCTTTTAAGTAAAAAGGCCTTTACTTTTTTCCCTGGAAAAAGAAGTAAGTTAACATTTTGCTTGTGATAATTATATATGTTATATGGGCTGGAGATTAGCTGGAAAAAATATTCTGTGAATCAAACTCACTTTGTGATGGGTTCTGACTCACACTGTGTTGAAATCTACTGCTCTTACTTGACAGGGATCTCACTTAATACTGAACTACGATGAACATGAGCTTAACAACACTTTTAAGTTTGGTGTCATCTACCAGAAGCTTGGTCAGGTCAGTTACACACACATCCTTCAATAAAAACCATATATGCATATTTAGAATTATTGTATTTATTTAAGATGTAAAGCTGCACGTACTGTAAAGCACATTGATTGAAGTGCTTTACAGTACGTGCAGCTTTACATCTTAAATCCCTTATGTGACGTTAAGCAATTTCTCCTGTTCGACATTTGCTTTTGTTTCCCATCACTGATCTTTTCCTTCGTCCTCATACATTCTGTTGTATCATCTACACTTGTGCTGATCCTTTTTTATGCAGTTGTGGTTACATTATTCTTTTTGTTTAACACAGACATCAGAAGAGGAGCTGTTTGGAAACAATGAGGAAACACCAGCTTTTACTGAGTTCCTCAGAGTGCTGGGAGACTGTGTGGAACTGCAGGATTTTAAAGGGTAAGGGAGTCACAAGAGCATAAGATCACACAGAATAAAGATCCTTGCTATCAATCATATTTAAAAAAAAAAAAAGACATATGGCTCTTAACATATTGGTAAAAATGATACTGTAGTAAGACAGTAATAAATGAGCTGAGGTTTTAGATTTCTTACTGATCGTTCTTTCCTCTGCTAGTTTTCGAGGTGGTCTGGATGTCTGTAATGGGCAGACAGGCTCTCAGTCAGTCTACACTGCATTCAAAGGGCAGGAGCTCATGTTCCATGTCTCTACCAAGTTACCCTTCACAGAAGGGGACACACAACAGGTACATATTCACTTGCACCTCCAGGATCTGGGGTCGATTCCCGGCCAGGCTCGATTCCCATCTCTGTTTGCATGGAGTTTGCATGTTCTCCCTGTGCTTGGTGGGTTTCCTCGGGGTACTCTGGTTTCCTCTCACAGTCCAAAGACATGTAGATTAGGTTAATTGGTGTTCTCAAATTGCCCGTAGTGTGTGAATGAGTGTGTGTATGTCTGTGTGCCCTGCGATGGATTGGCACCCTGTCCAGGGTGTACCCCGCCTCGTGCTGCAAGTCACCTGGGATAGGCTCCAGGCCCCCGCGACCCTGAATACAGGATTAAGCGGTATAGACGATGAGTGAGTGAGTGATCTGGCACTATATTTTGACATGGTTATGGTCTTTCATCCACACACAGGTTCAAAGGAAGAGACATATAGGAAATGACATAGTGGCAACAGTTTTCCAAGAGGAGGCCACACCGTTTGTGCCTGACATGATTGCATCCAACTTTCTTCATGCCTATATCCTGGTCCAGGTAGAAAATCCAGGCACAGACGACACCACATACAAGGTAAACAAAAATTCCATTATGCAAAACAAATTTTGAATGCAGGATCAGGTGACTCCCAAACGGCTCACTGAGATTATTCTCTACACCAGATAAATTCTGCAATGTATTGATTATTTATTATTTTTCTTTGCATAACTATGGCAATATTGTTTCTTTATTGTCTAATTAAATAAAATAACACAACCTAGCATAAAACCTTGTAAAAAATATCTTTAAACAATTGCAAAATCGAATAAATGTGTATTGACAAATACAATTATTATCCCTGCATTAACAAGTGATCTCCTATCTTAATGCATGTGACAGCAAAACAGTACATCTACCTACAGTACATCTACAACAGCTCATATACACTGCCTGGGCAAAAAAAAATCTAATATATTGTCTGACACCCTTTAGCTTTGAGTATGGTGCACAATGTGGTGGCCAATTCATGTGTGAAAATGACTCCACATGCTTCGAAATCCAGTCTTTTATAATTTAGGTGCTTGAATATGCCTGAGAAACCTGAGAACTCGGAGGAAACCCACCAAGCTGGAGAGCCCAGGACCTGGAGGTGCAGGGCAACAGTGCTAACCACTGAGCCACTGTACAGTCATTAGTACACTTACATACTATTAAACATAGCTGAGTTCTACTGTTGAAGAGTTTAATCATCACATTTTATTCCGGCCACATTTCTCCATCAAAGTTGATGGTTCGTCACTATTCTTTCAGGTTTTAAAAATGTGACCCATCACATCAAATCAGGTTTTAAATCAAATGTTTGTGGTTTGAGTTATGCAGATGTTTAGATCTCTGTATTTCCCGGTGACTGAGATACAGTATGGCCAGTGCGGGTCATATTTAAATGAAGATTCCTTGATGTAATAAGAAAGAAACATCAGCCTTATTTTGGCACCAGAATTTCCTTGCTTGTCCTAAAAATAACTTCGCCTGCAGTGCGGTTTTATAGCCAAATAAATGCAAGTTTATCTATGATGACTGGAGTAACCAGCTTAGCTAGTGTTCATTAAAGTCGTTTAAAACATAAATACTTAACACCTAAATGTTTAGGATTAAACTTCTCAATTCTGTTGAAGGATCAACAGATTTTATCAAATAATTTTCCTGAAAAATGGAAATATGATACATTTCACCTACTACATACTATTAAATTTTTTTTTTAACTGTGCGAATTAATACCTGACTTTTATATGACAGGTCACATATGTACAGTATAGGATACTGTCATTCCAAAATGTCCCTAGTTGTTTTCTGTGCTTAATGCAGTCCGATAGTTTGATCCCACTGAGATACAACCTTTTTTTTTTGGCCAGGCAGTGTTTGTAAGTCATCTGTCAACATTTATATAACAAAACAGACTTGAAGAGCCGATTCGTTATTGCATAACAAATCATATTAAGAGAATGTATGCATAGTAACATATATCTGTAAATACAGTACTGTATTCTACATTTTGAAGTAAGCTGCAATATACCTGCCCTCTATGAGGACAGACAGCTGTGGAGATAATAATAAAGGACAGTCCGCCCATCTGGCTTGTCATAACCAGACATAATAAAATATCTCTATGTCTTAGCTAAATAAGAATGATGCATTGCAGGTCTCCGTCACAGCAAGAGACGATGTACCACAGTTCGGTCCTCCCCTCCCAAATCCGCCAGTCTTCAGAAAGGTAAATAGCAGGAATCAAAATAGCTGATTCTATATACGAAAGGATGTTTTGTGTAAATCATTATATTTGCTGTCTCATTCTGTCTATCCAAAGGGCCCAGAATTCAGAGACTTTTTGCTGACTAAGCTGATCAATGCAGAACTGGCTTGCTACCGTTCAGATCGATTTGCCAAGCTTGAGGTAAGTTAAAAATGGTCAACACCATAACATTTTGTGGGTGTATGAACACTTGCGGGGTCCATTCATTGTCAATGTGATAGGATCCATCGGTCCGACCCCGGACCGGATTAAACTGCTTAGTGAAAATCAGAATCTGAATTTAAAAAATCAACATTTTCCTGCATAGTTTTTTTTTTTAATGTAAGACGAGATGGATGGTCATTAATCTAGTTAAAAAGTTGGCCTTACATTGACTTAAATAATTACTGAAGATACTGTAATTGTTGGTAATGCTCGGTTCCAATAGTTATAGATACTTATTGGATTTTTATTAGTATGTTTTATTAGTATGGTAAATGGTTAGGATGATTGCATTATGTGTTTTTATCTACTGAAAAAACATTTTCATTTAAAATTGTAATAAATTGCATAACTAACCGTTGTATATAAAACAGTTAGTTCTGATTGAGACATTATATGAGTTGAGTATCATATACAGCATAATAGGTGTTTAACTATATGTACCACTCTGGTGTTCTAACAATTGTGAATCACACTATCTCTCTGGTGCCAACACGTGTAAAGGTAGGTCAGTATGGTCCGCAGAACTGGAAATAAGCTGCCTTCCAAAACCCACATTCAAAACCAGTCACACAAGCATTTTCACCAAGATGACACATCTGATAACATCATATCATCTTAAGCAACACCTTGTCTCCTTAGTTATTGCTTCCAAGTCATTACAAATTGTCTCTGAATCATATGTGTTGTTTATTTATGTCTATGGTGAACCACAAAGCTATCTACTGTAGCTTCTAACACAAGGCTGCATCCCAAATCTGTCTATAACCCCTGATCAAGGGCATTGTTTGGTGTGTGGAACAAGTGATTGTACTCCCTAGCTCACTAACCACGAGAACGTAAAACTACTTTCGCCCCTGTTAATTACGTTAACTGTTGGCCACTAACTGTATTTTTCTAATATGTATGTTTGTAATATTTCTTTAGGAAAGAACACGAACAGCATTGCTGGACAGCCTCCATAATGAGCTTCACAGACAGACTCAGGTGCTTCTGGGTCAGCCGCTCAGCGGTGATGAGGAGCGAATGGAGAACGGAAGCCACGGGGGAATACTGGAGTCTATCAAGGTGCCCAGATACTGAAATCACTTCATTAAAAACCAGGCCCAACAAAATCTCCCTGTTTCTGACAGAGATAACTTCCCCTTGACCATTTTTTCTGTGTCTGCCTCAGAGAGCTATGCGAGTGCGTAGTCACTCAATGGAGACGATGGTGGGCTCTCAGAAGCACAGCCGCTCTTCAGGAGGAGGAGGAGTACCCACTAGTCTGAGTGGAGTCGGTCTCACCCATGGCAGCCCTGAGTGCAATAGGAACTCGGTGAGCTCACACAGCATCCATCTACAATCACAACATGCTCAGAGACACACATTTGATTGTTTGCTATGAATAGGCTTAAACCAGATTTTCAAACAGGATCACCTGAGATGCAATCAAAGACGTTTATTATCAACTATTATTATTCTTATTGTGTTGTTCTATGCAAATGTATTTATCAAAAAATGTATTTAAATCATTAATCATTTCCTGCCTGGCATGTGTAAGGCGCAGGTTCAATACCCTGGGCCATACACAACAAAAGTCATTAAAATAGTCAAATTATTATTATTAAATATTTAATATTCATCATTCTGTCTGAAACACACCTTAAGACCATTTTTCACCAGACCGCAGACCTCCAGCATGATGTCATGTTAATCAAAGTATGCTTCACATCAGACACTGGCAGTGGACACGTCAAATAACATATTTCTGCACAGCATGGTCATGGTTTCTTGTTACACCAGAGGAAAAATTCACTAACAACTAAAACCTAACCGTTCACTAGCAATTATTATGCAGTGCCCTAATGTGCATCAAATCAGAGTAGCTGTCTATCAACGGAGATTAGATACACGCTTTTGATTACATCTCTTGACTTTAATGAGCTGCAGAGTGATGCACAATCCCAGTCCTCTCATTAGACACAACAATTTCAGGTCCTTAAGATAGGATCGGGAAATAAAAAGAATGAGAATCCCTGGTTTAAAGATCATCCATGCAAAAATATATAATCCTGATAAAGATGATTAGCTGAACGCTTGTTTTATGTGTGTGTGTTTTATTTGAAACAAGAACTAGACAACAAGAATTAATTGCATCACATAGACTGTATTTGTATGATGATGATTATTATGATTATTATTATTATCTTATACACTGTTCCTTATATTGGAAAGGGACACCAAGCTACTGTATGTGCTGCGGAAATAAGATAATTGAGGAAATTTAATTTCAACCTGGACTGTTCTTAAAATTTTTTTTGTTTGTTTTAGTGTCCAGTATCATCTTCAGCTAAGTCTCCTTTGAAGAGCCCAGTGAAGAGACGCTCGTGTCTTTTCCCTCGACTGCACACTAGCATGGACGGCCAGAGTCCTACACGCAGGTCAGCCCCACTGACGTGCAGAAACACACTTTCACCTAAATTGAAAATGACCGCCATTGAATTTAGATCAACAATAATAAAGATTAGAATTTTTTCTAACCCTAATTCGTATGTATTTATTTACATAGTGCAGTTAATCCTTGAATTGTGAGCATAATTCATTCCAGAAGTGTGCTTGGTTGTTTTTTTATGTGTGATGGTCTGGGAAAAGCCAGATTATGCTGTTGCTAAATAAAAGAAATAATAAGCTGCCTTCCTTCATAATCATGTTGGGTTTAACAAACCAACAGTCAGTCTGTCTAAAGATAGCTAAAGCTTTGCTAGCTAAGTCAGCTTTCAGTTCTTTGATAGCTACAGTATATGCTCTATCAATACAGATATAAGCCTAACTAACTCTGTTTGTAATGAAATCCTGGCTGTGAAAATGTTCATAAATGGTTCGGTTTGACCCTATACCTGAGCAATTGGGTAAGGGTCAGGGTAAGAAAGGAAGCACATGAGACCAGGGTATCACATCAGTGTAGTTTTTCTTCCCTGATCGGACAGGATTGGTCCAGGACTCAAACTGTAAGAGTGGTTCTGGGAGCAAGAGAAATCTTTTTCACACATGAATTAGCTACCACACTGCATGCCATAACCATATTTTTTTAATGTCAGGCAGTGTACTAGAAAATATCAGAATTTCACCATGTCACACATGGTGAAGCTCTCTATGTACCACCCACATATTGCAATATTTAATAATCGCTTTGCTGTGGAATGAAAAAGAAATGAGAACAGTTCAGCAATAGAACCGCCTCTGATGCACAAACGCTCTGAAGGATGCTATAAATCATGCCCAGTATGTACTGAGACATTGTCAAACTCAGCTCAATGAGAAATGATTGCGTACAAACAGCCTTGCACTCACACTGTGAGGAAAGACACTGCTGAATTATTTCCTTTGGCTGTCCTCTTTTTACTCCAGTACGCTCTGTGATCAGAGGAGTCTAGACAACGGTCAGCTCTCGCAGGACGTTAAATCAGAGACCTCATCCAACCCCAGCTCTCCAGAGATCTGCCTGAGTAATGAGAGGTACTGTCACAAATCATTAAAAATGCACCCTCGTCCTAGAGTCCTATAAGTTATGATTTTTCCCCTAGATGTGCTGTGACTTATATCATAATTATATCATAAAATTATATCATATCATATTGCATCATGATATACAGTATTTGTGCTGATCTCCTATTGGATTAAATGTTTCACACATAAATTCTAATCTAACTTAATCTGAAGGTTTCTGATTCCGCATATAAGGATTAGCACTTCATATAAAAGTGACATGGATGTGTACTGTTATTTATGGAAAGAACGTGAAAGAGGAGTAGTTCCAATGAAATGTTTTGTCCATTACTCTAATGCTATGTACTTGAGTCTATTTCAAAATGGTAGGAACGTGACATGCAGTATATGTTATTTTCTTTGTGTAGCTATGCAGACTGAATTAAGGGGACCATCGTATACTGTACTTTGACTGAAAAAAAAAACATGACTAGACTTCTCCTTTGTGCTGTTTAACATTACTTACTAGTAATGATGTAATGAATTTATTTCTATACATCATTAAAATAGGGGGCATGGTGACTAGTGGTTACAGTAGCACTGTTGCCTTGCACCTCCAGCGTTGGAGCTTCGAATATCACCCCAGTTAAATGTGCATGGGGTTGCCCCATGCTTGGTGGGTTTCCTTCAGGTACTCTGGTTTTCTTCCAGGCTTTGGATTTACTTTTCCAAATTGCCTGTAGTCTATAAGTCGGTGTGTGCTTGTGCCATGCAACAGGTTGGCACCCCATCTGGGATGCACCCCTAAGTTGCTTGTGGTAGGTTCTAGACCCCTGTAACCCTAGACAAGTGGTATAAATAAGTGGTATAAATGATTGGTGGACTTTTTAAAAATATGTTTTTTGTCTGTCTCTCCTGGCTGACTGTAGACCAACTCTGAAGCTGGAGGAATGCACTCGAAGCCCAGAAATCTCTCGCTCTCCATCCAGCACAAGCAGCAGTGTGGCCGGAGATACGGATACACTTGAGGAAGGCTACCCTGTAAGTGTATCTGAGTGTATGTGTGTGGTTTTCTGACTTAAGAGTGGTTTAGTGTAAACTCTTTAAGCTTTGTTGTGATTGGTGTTGCATGGTAATAAAGTGCAAGGAGTAATCTCTCTCTCTCTTTTTACCTCCAGGTTTCCCCCAGTTTGTCACCAGTATGTAGTTCCGCTCCTGGTGTGGAAGGTCAACGAGGAACTCCTGTTATCATGTGCCGCAGTCCTACGGGTAATGAATTGCAATGTCAAGTTCGGATGCTTTGTGATGGTTAAAAATGTTTCAATTGTTTCATAGTTTTTTTATTTTTATTTATATATATATAGTTTAGCTTTATAAGTTGGTTACAAATAGACTAACATTGTTTTTGCTTTGTCGTAATTAAAAGACTTCAAGAGTAAGAATTCTCCCAGATCCAGCCTGAGATTTCGCTTTGACAAGCTGAGCCACTCCGCGCCTGTAAGATTGTATTAAATAATTCATTAGTTCATTGTACCTGTGTTGTTGCAGTCTATGATGTAACTCAACGTTGTCATTTTGGAACAGGGGCACTAGTGACCGGAGAATGAAAAGAGAGACCAGGAGCACTGTGTGAGCCACACATGAGCTGTGGAACAAGACAGCACACTGAAGAAGGACACTGGATTTAAAGATATCGCTAAAGCTTGAGCTGCCTCCAAGATGGCATGAGTCATTAGATCACACATACACACGTCATATATACAAATATACGCATTATTAGAGCTTAGCAGTTTTATCCTTCCACTGATCCTGCTGACCTGAAATCTTCAGCCTATGATTTTGATGAAGTCCCAGGTTAATGCTAGAGCTTTTTATAGCAATAGAAATGATTTGTTGAGACAGGATAGTGAAAGTTATGCAGAACAATATATTTAATGCAAAACAACAGAACGAGTATTCGAGACACCTTTGATCATGGTTTATGTTTCACTGTTCATGCATTATGCTTTATGGTCTTTAATATTACAACTGAATGAGGTTTGAGTCCCTCAAATATTTCATTATGGTTGCTAAAAAACATGCAAGCATGAAAAAGCAGATGAAGCACCTTATTGCAGGATTTAACAAACATTTTGCAGTCAGGGGGATTCTCTCAGTGAGGAGAAAAATCACTGATTCCCCTCAGCACACTGATAGTTTCAGCACAGATTATTTTTAGCATTATCGTACTATACAAATATTAAGTGCATTAAGCAAAAATGCGCCTTTTTATTTATTGAGTTTTTTATTCTTATTCATTTTTTTATATTATTCGTGAACTTCCAGACAAGAGTTCAGTTATAATGTATTAAAAATGTTTCCATACTTTTGTTTGTTCTACTTAGACTCAAAATATATACTTGGTTTCATATTTTACAGCTTTAATTAAATCCATAAAATTTTAAGGGACCAGTCACACTTAAAACTATAATGACAATAACAATATTAGTTTGAAGTGATCTCCACTGTCATCACAACGTTCATAAAAAAATTTCAATCTTTAGCCTCTAGGGTAAACACGACAAGGTCCCTTTGCTCACTGGATGCTGTGCTACTGCACAGTGCTTGATTAAATCGGCGTCTCTGTCAATTAAGTAAGTAATCAAATCTGACATTGATTATTTTTCCTATAACAGCATTTCCTGAAGTGTTCCTCAGATACCACAGCAATTTGCCAACCCTAAGAAATATTGTATTAAATTTATTGATTTGTAGTTACATTCAATCTTGTAGAACATCCATGAAACAAGATATTTCCTGTTACCACATGTGTCACAGGAGGTATAAACTACTGTTCCATCATCAGATATACAGTACATTTCTTTCTCTCACTTGAAGTTAAAAAGGCAGTTTCTTTGCAGATATTATTAAAAAAAATGTCAATGATATTAGAGACTTTACATAAATTCCTTACATAAATACGAACTAAACATCACTTCACAGAACACTTCACTATTTCAATTTAGTCTGTTTATATGGAGAATCTGCAATACAAGTCACTTTTGTGAAATTGAAAATGACATTTTTCTTTCTTCGCGCACTGAAAGAAATATACATGTAACAAAGCATTTAAATTAAGAGCAGAATTTCCACTAAGTAAAATATGTAAGTTGAACAACAACAAACAGTGGGAAATATTGGGAAATCATTCATTTCATTTAATTATCTTAACCAAATATTTAGGTTAAGATAATTAAATGAAATTAAGTACAGGCCATAATTATTTCTAATGTAAAATTTTGACTATAAAACTTGCTGCAACAAATGCTTTCAGAGCTGCTGTTATATAAATTGAATCATGTTCTGACCAATCAGTATCAAGCATTTAACTGCACTGTAGCATTAATATAAATAAAAATAAATAACATAATAACTAGGGCCGGGACTTTAACACGTTAATTTAGATTAATTAATTACACAAAAAATAACGCGTACAATTTTTTAACGCTTTTTAATCGGACTTATTTTTGCACCGCGGAACGTTTCTCACTGGATGAGTTTCGGCGGACCGATTATACTGGAGCAC
>JAQMYK010000011.1:7830281-7844328 GCA_030014345.1 Clarias buthupogon | reverse complement strand
ATTTTGAGCCTCCCTTCATTCAGGGACACATTGGGAAACATTTTTAGTTTATGTCTTATGGTGTTGACTCTTTTAGTTGTCATGCAAATATTTACACATTAAGTTTACTGAAAGTAAAAACAGTTGAAAGTCAGAGGACGTTTCTTTTTTTGCCGAGTATGTATATATATATATATATATAAACACAACCTTATATATGAGGTTGATTTAATATTATAGAGATTGTCTAATGTGCAACACTAACCCCAATGGTGGCACCTCATGGGTGAAGTATCAGATATTTACTACTATTATTAAACTCTACATTACTATAATCCAATTTTTCTTACCTCGAAAAGTGGAGGTGAGGTGAACATTCCCAGGTGTAAACAATAACTTGAAATGAGAGAGAAAGAAAGAAAAAAAGAAAAATCCCACACAGAAAATAAAGTTCCTAGTAGTACTGGCCACAGGCCAAACACACAAACAGAATTTCCTACACATGTATGGAAGAATAAGCCTTTATTTGTGATATTATTCACGGTTTATTTTATTTTTATTAGATTTTATTCACAAATAGACAGCAAAGTGTTAGGAAGCTAACAGTGTCAGATTGGCAGTGCTGGGCTTGAATTTAATAATTCAATTATTAATGATCAATTAAACGTAGAAAAAAAGGCGTCATCTTGTCTTAATATTGTCCTTATATCTGTATAAAACCGCTATTTATCTACATTAATATTAATGCTTATTGCATTAAAAACTGCTTTTTGCTTCATGTCAGAGAGGAACTATGTTCTTACAGTAAGTATAACAGTATGTTCACCTTCTCGTGTCGAAAACATAAATTACGAGGCATTTGAAGGCACCGTTTTAATTCGAGAACCTTTAATTACACTAATATGAGTGGCCAGTGAAGGAAGCATGACGCCAACAGGTGGCCTGTTCTCAGAGGCAGTGCGCTAATCACGCTGCGCCGCCGCTGCGCTCTGGGGTTTCACTCGGAAGCGCGTGAGCTAGCAGAGCTAACTAGTTGTGGTTTCACTTACTTCAATGAAGAAGAGGCTTAGCATATTAGCTAGGTCGCTCATTAGCTAGCCTGTTACGTCATGGCGGCTGTTCGCAGTTTGCGGGTTTCTGTGAAACATGAAAGCGCGTCGGACCGGTCTGACTCGGATTCCGACTCCGATTCGGACCGGAATAATCGTGAAGCGGAACCTATGGAGGTCGAGGAGGGAGAGCTTGGGCTGGAATCTATTCATGTTCGACGAAGTTTAAAGGAATTGTTGCCGGTAAGCTAGGTAGCGTTAGCTAACTCATGGGAGAACGAAGACGCTTTGCGCAGAGGCCTTCGAGCCGCGGTGTTGCGTAGTGTAAGTGTCCGGTGTTCGGTGCGGGATGGGCGGTAGAGTCTGTTTATGAAAAGCGCTTCCATATCAGGAGTGGCCAGCCTTTGTTTACTGTTACACCATGGGTTGTTTTACTTAATAGTATTGGATGTACTTTTTATTTACAACATATTTACTGTGTTGCCAGTCGCTCTATAATAAAAATGTACGTTTCTTGCTAATGTTCAAATGTAGCTAAACAGCTAGCTAGTCTTAATGGTTAAGTGGCTGCATGGCAGTACAGTAACATGTTAGGTTCCTAAAAGAAAAGTGGTCTTAACTCTTATGGAAGCGTGTTCTCAGGGTTCGTTATCATATCCATAACTACTATAAAATGAATTAACGACATATGTCACCCCCCAATGGATAATGTTGTATGGAGATGCATTTTATTCATGACAGTGAAATGTAACACAGTTGCCTGAGTAATCTATGTTGACCTTTTCTTAGGACACAAGCCGGAGATATGAAAACAAGGCAGGCACTTTTATTACTGGCATCGATGTTACATCCAAGGTATATCTCTCTCTCTCTCTCTCTCTCTCTTTCTCTCTCGGTCTCACACATGCACACACAGTTGTAGCAGTCAGAAAAGCCACCAAATGTCTTGATTTTTGTCCTAGTCTTATGTTTGTGTGACCATTCCCCCCAGGAAGCAATTGAGAAAAAAGAAAAAAGAGCGAGGAGATTCCACTTTCGTGCAGAGGACAATGTCACTCAAAGAAATGTGGTGCTGGACAGGGAGCTTATAAAAAAAGGTAAGAAATGCATTAACAACTGGTTCTGAGCTGCACTTGCATAATGTTTCTTCTGTCTAGTCCATGGTGTTGAGTACCGATCACTAGGGACGGGAAGTAACCACCCGATGCAATTTCATGATGCCGTGTTCCTGATTCGATCATAATTGCGGTACTATAAGTTTCACAATCTTATAAACATCCCGATTGGATATTACATTTTTTTCCCCTCAATTTTATTACAAGTTTAAACCTTTAATAAAGTTTATTGGTTAATTAAATGTATCTCATTCCTTATAACATTTGAGTGGGTTTGAGACTAATTTGCTCAGAGTTTGGAGAAAAAAGCTGATCGCTTTTAACGCGTGCAATTTTTGACAATGTACCACCAAAAAAGGCTTCTGCAGTTGGTACAGAATTGTTTACATCTGAGACTGATTGGTCGATCATCACTCATGGCCATTCAAACTGAAAACCAGCTAGTTCTGGTCACTGACCGATCAACCCACTCATTTTTATTACAAATATAAAAATTGTTTTAATAAAAATCTATTTTGCAGTCAGTGTTGTGCCACGGAATTGCTACACAAAAGAATCATGATTCATAACTTAATCGATCAATTCTATCCCATCTCTACTGTTCACACAAGGAGTTCAGTTATAATTAAGACAACACAATATAAGATATTTGTTTATTTATAATATGAAGAGATTGGAAAGTGTTGGTGAAACATTGGTGAAATGTCATTTAGGTATAAGAAACACACACACAATCTGTATTTCTACTTTGCATTAACATTTTAACCTTGTGAAAGATGCACTGTGTAATAATTGTACTGTACGTGTTGCATGAGACCCTGCATCTGCACATATTCTGTATGTGTGTGTTCAGTTTGCTGTCTAGCCAGCATTTACACTGCTTTCATCACTAGATTTGACTTCAAAATCCACAATGCTGTCATTTGTCCACTGGTTGTGTTCAGTTCTGTACAGTTACTTGTATACACACTCTGGCCACATTCTCACGGCCCAGGAGGTTGGGAAATTAATTTTGGCAACCACAGAATTTTGCAGTGACCAGTTGATGCCCTGTTCATTTTGGAAACCATTGAGGCAATAATGTGTCTTGCTTTTTTCTTATGGTGCCTTTGTGTCCTTTTAAACAATGTAATCGTAATTTTCCACATCTATTCAGATATCATCAACCACTAACACTGTATCACACTTTATCCCATACCCCATTGACCGGCAGTGACATCAAGTCACTATTCTTATTTTGTACATCATAAAATGTGCGGCAAAAGCCATTACGTCACTATTTAATCGAGGTTTTCACGACGAACTATGTCAGTGGAATTAGTTTACTGCACACTACTTGGGTGGTGTGCACTCAACCTGTCAGAACATGCTACTAGTACTTTATTTATATACAAAATGCTGTTGTTGCCTCAGTGAATTTTGCATCCTGGTTTCAACTAAGGTAGCTTCATCGCAGTAATGTACCTTAAAATAAGGTAAAAATAGAATAAAATTAGTTTGTAATGAAAATATTCTATGCTCAACTTGCTTATTTCAGTTATATAATTACTGTGTCTTTACAATGAATTGCATATAATCTAGAGGATGACAAGCAAGGTCATAAATGCATAGGATACCTTTGGTTCCTGATTTATTACATGCTTCTTGGCATATAATAATCAGGTTTGTACAGTGATTGCTAAGTGGCCTCTTTGTCCCTTGTAGAACTTAAATGCCTTGGTGCCCCTTCTATTAGTAGGACATTCAAGGCAATTACAGCAGTGCCCCTGGGGACATGAAATACCTGCCCATGCCCTTCATAACACTTGACATGTCCGTTTGTTCCTGCTCTTATCTAGAGCAACTTATACTTTTTCTCATTTAAGAATTAAGGGCTAAGGGCCCTGCACAAGGGCCTCTCAGGGCCAGCTAGGTGGAGTTTGGATTTGAACTCTCCACCTTCCGATCAGTAGCCCAACATGGCGTATCACTACCCATTCAGATTGAGTCACAATAACAAACATCCTCTGGGGGAAAAAAAACTGTAACTGAAAAATATTTGTGACATGCTTAATGATTCTATTGCTATTTAGTTAGGCAATTGTCTACTATTGTTATACCTGTGTGAACTTGGTGGTTGTGAATTTTTTATGTTAATTTTTTTACAGGAGCACGTTGCTAGCACATTTACAATGTCACTAGGCGAAGAATTTGAAATACAAGTTTGGCTCAAAGTTATTTGGATATGGAATGCGTAGCATGGACATTGAACCTTATAACCACGTTTAAAGATGTAAAAATGTACAGAGTGTACAGATGAGGAGGTGAGAGAGCTGGAGAGACCTTTAAGGTTGAATGCCCTGCTGCATCAGTCCCTTTAAGTAGAGCAAGGTTAATTGCTGCTGCCTCCACTTTCAGCAGGTAGTCTAATGGCATTCTGGGTAACATAGGAAACCATTAAGCATTTTCAAATGCAACATGTTAGTCGCTAAAGTCATATGCTGACTGCTGTGTCTAATAAATATTTTTCCAGCTTAACTCTTGCTTAATTTTTTAAGTAATTATTAATTTACCGTCTGCCTTCTTTAGTCTTAAAATCATTAGGCATGTCTCCTATGGTGCTGTGTGCGCTTAATTGCTGGAGACAGCAGCTGCTGCTGCAGGCTTTATTAAATTGTAAGTCAGGCTCTGCTAGTAATAAGGGATAATTTCTGGTTGGGCATTTTTTATTGCTTCAGATTTCAAGGGGACTGGGAGGGTCAGAAATTCCGTCTAAGTCTTCTCTATGGCAATGCTTTAACAGTTTTGTTTATTAACCTGACAGGAAATTTGATAACTTAATTATACTGTTTTGGTTCTGTGTTGTGATGAATGCCTGGATCATTCTAATTCTGTTTAAGATCCTTTGGTTGTTTTAACAGTTTCCTTTCAAATAACTTATTAGATATGCAGCCTCTTTTACATTGTACAGTAAGGGATAACCACATGATTAAGCCAGATTAGATGTTATTTGGGTGGTAGGAAATTGTCTGTTTGAAGCAGTTTGCTTGGGCGGGAGTGAATAAAACAAAACAAGTGGTTATCAACAAATCTAGTTTGTGAGTGTGAAGGTGCTCTGGGTAACATGCATGTCATCTCTGGTGCAGTTGATTTGCAGCGAGAGTACGGAAAGTAATACAGAAAGTAAACCAAACGAAATATGCATGGGCTGTGAATTGCTGAATTGACCCACAGAATCAAGCTAAGGGAGTTTGTTAAAGTTATGGTGTATTTTAGATATTTGAGCTATAAATCAAGAAACAATGCATACAGTTTACATATTTTAAAACGATTAAATTATTTATTTTTTTACTTTTTTTTGCAACAACATTTATAACCAAACTATTAAGGCACATTTCCATCCCTATGCCTATCTTGCATAACATGGTGTGCAAGTCATGCACACTACAATGTACATGTCATTTCTGTGCAGAGAATTCCCATTCTAATAATAGCAACTGGCTTAAGTAATTGTATAGCAACACTGTGTTGTTTAGGATAGGTACTGAATATCTGGTGATATGTCTGGTGATAATCTGGCAACTTGCTATGTAGGAAATAAAATAATTGTAAATGGTCATATCTTAATGAGCATGTTCTAAATTAAATTCAACCCATACAAAAATTAAATAATTATTTAAACCGAAATGTTCAATCCTCCCTCTCTCTCTCTCTCTCTCTCTCTCTCTCTTTATAGCAATTCCCAAGATCCGACCGGAGGCCTTGCACCTGAGTGGTGTGGATGACATGAGCACCCAAGATGTGTTCAGCTACTTTCAAGAGTATCCTCCTGCACATATTGAGTGGATAGATGATGCTTCATGTGAGTTCAGTACCAAGTAGAATCAACATTGTCATTTTTACTGCTATGTTATACATATATTGCTATAATGGTTCAGTATGTAGATGTTATGAATGCTGAAACATTATGCAATATGAATTTATAGGTAATGTAGTTTGGCTGGATGACATAACGCCCTCCAGAGCTTTGATTAACATGAGTCGGATGCCTGACAAAGAAGATGCTAATACTGCTGACACCAAAACCACTGACCTCCCAGTCCAAGAAGAGAGAGGTTGGTCTTATTAGTCTTCTAAACTTCTAGTCTTGTTTACAAGGTTATATCAAATACATTTTGGCTCATTGTACTTTCTCACTTTTGGCTGAAAGTTGGATTTTTCTTAGTGAATATGGTTTTTCTTCTTCTTTCAATAGTAAGGCGAAATCATGGTTCGGATGAGGATGAGGAAGAGGAAGGGGAGGTTGATGATGACGATGTAGTGGTGAAGGCAGACAAAAGCAGTGACGACAGTGAAGGAAAAGCCAGTGATAGTGAAGAGGAAATAGAGAAAAAAACTACCCAAGGAAGTTCCCAGGTAAATAATATGTTGCTCATACAATTAAAACTGGTTTTAACCTGATTTTTGAGAAGGTCTGATCAGAATTTATGATTGATGTTTTCTGTGGTCCACAGACAGACCAGCTGTCTCAGGCAGAGCAAGAGTCTCTGCTCCGCAATGACTTTCGCCCTGCGACCAAATCCTTCAAAGGAGGCAACAAGCTGTTCCTGCGTTTTGCCACACATGGTGAGGATTTGTCACTTCCTTCTCTAAACTTTGATTCAAACATTACACACGAATATGCATATTTGGTTTCTTTTCAGTAATTTAAAACCGATGAATAGGCAACTGTGTGTGTAAAATGTTACCTTAGTCGCACAGTTTATTACTAGAACAAAACTGCTTTCGGAGCATTTGAGAGGACATGCAATAACATTTTGAATTTATCAGATGATAAAAAGGAGCTGGGTGCTGCAAGGAGAAGTCGGTACTATATGAAATATGGCAATCCAAACTATGGAGGCATGAAGGGCATCCTCAGTAATTCTTGGTAAGATCATTTTCCTTGAAATGAAATTAAATCTAAATGAATTGATGCTCAATTTTGCTTTGATGTTTTACCAGTTTTAACTTGCTGTTATGTATTTTTTTAGGAAACGTAGATATCATACACGAAGAATCCAGCGTGACGTTCTAAAGACCAAAAAGCCCTTAATAGGAGACAGCATGGGACACACTCCACCATACACACACCGACATTCAGGTACGAGTCATATTTACAAACAGGCTGAGAGCTCTGATGGATTTTCTCTGCCTGACTCGTAGATGAATTTGCTTAGTCATTCAGTCTTGTCACTTTGTTAATCAATCCCACAGCATGGGTGTATCTTTTAATTTGTCAACACCTCTTAACTGACCCTAGAGCATTTCTCTTTCTAATAACAGCTGATCTAGTCAATCTGCCAGAGGAGCCCATAGAAGAGGAAGAGGAGGAGGAGGAGGATGGTGAGGAAGACATGGATGCTGATGACCGAGTCGTCGAGTATAGAGACAGGGAACGGGGGTCTCAACTCGGGGAAGGGGGCGTCCGTAGCCGTCTCGGGGGCTCTTTCTCCGAGTCCTCGGATTCAGATGAAATGGACTACGACCTAGAGCTCAAGATGATCTCAACACCTTCGCCTAAAAAAAGCATGAAGATGACCATGTATGCAGATGAGGTTGAAAATAACCTCAAGACCATCAGGTAAGCAAGATTTAAATAATAATCTCTTTTTAAGTGGCCTTTAAAAAAACACATTTAATAGAACAAAAAACTCTAAATAACTTTTTTTCTTAATTTCCTAGAAATTCCGTTCGGAGTGACACAGGCTCATCTAGTAGCAGTATACGTAGTCGTATTGGTAGTGGTGTGACCAAACCTACCCCAGAAAAGGTGACGGATGTCAGGCAGTTGCTGGAGGAGAAAAGACAGGGCCTTTCACAACAGGGGACACGCCCCCCTGTGGCCTCTACTGGAAAGACTGGTGAGACAATACTTGGATGATCCTTTTTAGAAAACGCAATCAAAATCATTCTTATTCAGTGAATAAGAACGTATCTATAAAGAGAATACTTCTCTTCTGTAGATGTGAGAAAGAGGTTGGGGAAGAGGCCGCACTCTCCAGAAAGCCGCCGCTCTGTCTCCCCTGTGCCTCCAAGAAACACAGCTGCTCGAAGAGAACCTCTTACTGATGTTCACAGCAGACTCGGGACAACTAAACATGAACCACGGGTTCCCACCAAAGATAAAAAGTCTGGTAAGATGACAATGCAACACGCATCCTGATGGTCAATGTACATGTTATACTTTTCTGATTGAACGCTCTGCCCTTTTTTTTTTTTTTTTTTTCTTTTTTTTTTGTCAGGTGGTCTGTGGAGCCGCCTGGGGCCATCAAATAAAAATGTCCAAAGTGATGGCAAGCTTTCTGGCAGGCTAGGAAGCAAAGTGCCATCCTCACGTGGGAGCCGACAGAGAGACGAAGCGGACTCTGATGGAGTAGATGATTCCGAGGATGAAGATGATGATTCACAGCTGCAGAAAATGTGGGGGGCGATGATCAAGCAGAAAGAGCAGCGGTCCAACAAAATGAAGAAAAGCCGATTGGACAACCTTCCATCACTGCAGATCGAGATCAGCCGAGACAGCAGCAACGGCTCTGACAGTGACTCTTGAGATGGAATAAGAGACTGAAACTAGAAGGATAAGGAGGAGGAAAAGAGAGAAAACCAAATGCTTCTGACTTGTTAAAAAGATGCTTACAAGTAGATAGCTTTACTCTCTAGACCTAGTCCATACATGGATCCTGCCAAAATCCTATCTTTCTTTCTCTTTTTCTCTAAACGCACCTAACAGACTTGACTCTGAAGGAGTCCCCTGCCAAAAGAGACAGAATACTAGAGTTTTTTTTTTTTTTCTTCTTTTTTAAATCAAGGATCAGTGTGGAAGAAATGCAGGTTTGGCCTGCCTTTAAAGGAGCAGTTAGTAATTTTTCAGGACCGTTGCTACGTACATATTCTACTCCATTGCAGCGTTACAATTTTTTTTTTCTACAGTATCTTTTTAACTGATTTATACAGGTCTAGAAATACATTTTAAAGATTGCAAGCTGCTCCTTTAAATGAGTGTGATTGGCTGTGGTATTTACAAGACCTATGTATGTTTTATGGCGATGCACCAGGTTGAGAATAAGGTTAATATCTAAAACAAGCAAAACACTGCAATGACTAGGAAGTATTTTTCATGAATATATTGTCAGTAGCAGCAAATAGTGTTGCCATCTCACAGCTCTAAATCCCTAGGTATGTCCTGAGCCTGGGATACGGTGGGGTGAAGTGTTGTGTGTTTTTTCCCCCCAGTGTGTTTTCCTTTTCCTTCCCAAAACATGCCAGTCAGTGGATCAGTGCCCTAAGTGTGAATAAGATTGTACATGGTGCCCTGTAAAAGAGTGGATGTATACCTACTTTTTTCCAGTGTTCCTGGGATAAGCTCTAGATTCACAACATCCTTGACCAGGATAAATTAATCTGGGTTTATGTTAGGAGTGCCAAATGGCACTAGATGTATTATATTTTGTAGTTTAAAATTGGCTTGGGATATACTTATTTCACTGGTGCATACCATACAGACCAGGGCTTGAATCTAGTCTGGAGCACCAGAGTCCAGTAAACTTTGGTGGTTTTTCTGTTATTATGCTAATTCATGAAATTTCCTACTGACTGGATACTGACCCTCCACTACTACAGCATTCATATCCATCCCTGATAGAGATGCATACACTAGCTGCATTAACACCCATGTCGATTGGAGCTGTTTAGAACTAAAGGTTCACCACATTGTAGCCAATGATTACAAGCCAATGATGGTCTACATTCCATATTGTATGTGGTCAATCAGCTCAACAAGCAAGGAAAATGAATTGTATGTGCAAATAAACATCTTTTTACACAAATCTGTAAAATATCCTGTGCACTTCTTCAACTCAAATTATATACATGTATATTTTTTATCATAAATGGTAATGTGGTTTATAATGAATGTGTATGTTTTTCAACAAACTTGTTTCTTTATTTTGTTCATCAAGAGAAAGAATTTGTATAGAATTATTGTAATTATCAGACCTCCATCTCACTCATTCACTTATACCGTACAGTACGAATGGGAATCATCAGGGACCAGCTGATTTGATATTATGATACCTAGGTGGTGATTTTATCTGTATTGCGATTATATAACAATTTTATAAATATACAAATTTGATATTTATTTTGTTTTGATTCCAAACAAACAGCAAATAAATTTAAATTAGCAAATAATCCATTGCAGGGCAGGGCACATGCATGCACACTTAATCATTCACATATGCTATGGGCAATTTGGAGATGTCGATTTACCTAATCTGCATGTTTTGGACTGTGAAAGGAAACCCACCAAGTATGAGGAGAACATGTATACTCAAACCTGTGATCCTGGACGTGCATGGCCACCGTGCTATCCAGGTCAAGGTCACAACTTAAAATGGCTAATATATCTGAAATGTTATTTTCTGTTTTAAGGATGTTGGGTACAGATTATTACCAAGAAGGACTACATGTAGCATTGATGTGTCCAGTTGTACTTTCCTTCATAGTAACAGTTTACAGAGAAACTAATTAATGAGCTGACTACTTGGCGATGTTATTCTTTGTTATTCTTTGGGATGTTTAGAGTGACATTCATGAAAGAGGTCATCAGTGTCAGTGGTTTATAACATTTCATTTAATGTTATTTTTGTAATCTCCCACTTTTGCCTATTGAGGTTAAGTGGAGGTAAAAGAGGAAGATGCACATTTGTTTTAGAAATTCCATTTCAGTTTTAGACTGAGGAGATTTGAAAGCTGTGACTTCTAACCTGATGTCTGTGCAAGTGGATGATATTCCGTATATGCCGTTAAAAAAAAAAAAAAGATGCCGATGCCTTCACATTCAACTATGTTGAGAGTCAATAAAAACAGTACTTTCAATATCATCATTAAGATCATAGACTGATCTATTTTAATATGTCCCTGACATTGTTCTTGGTATTAACAATAAACAAATAAGCTCCAGTAAAATGGCTTAGTGGCTAGCATTGTCGCCTTGCACCTCCAGGGTCTGGGTTTGATTCGCGCCTTGGGGTTAGTGTGCATGGAGTTTGCTTGTTCTTCCTGTGCTTAGTTGGTTGCCTCTGGGAAAGACATGCAGGTTAAGCTAATTGGCATTCCCAAAGTGCCCATACTGTGTGTAAGTGTGTGGCCCTGTGATGGATTGGCACCCCATCCAAGGTGAACCCTGCCTTGTGCTCTACGTCTCCTGGGAAAGGCTCCAGCACCCTGTGACCCTGTACACAGTATAAAGCAGTATAGACGATGAGTGAGTGAGTGAATAAGCTCCAGTTTTATTTGATGACAATCTGGAACTTTAATTGGTGATCACTTGTTTATGCTAATTCTGGTAGCATGTGGATGCAGTATGGTTGTGGCTTAAATAAATACCAGTCAGCAAAACTGGATGTTAATTAGAGAATGTAGACGCACTGTAGGGCATAAGCTTTCCCAGAGAAGGACGTCGGTTTTCCTCCATTGTAAACACCATTAGTGAAGAAAATTATATTTAAAAATAAATAAATAAAATACTGTAAATAAAAAAAGCTTTTGGTTATGAATGGGGAATTGACTTTTAATTTGTAGTCACAATATTGGTTTTTTTTTTTCTTTTCTTTTTTTCTTCCTCTTGGTGTTTACTGGCATCTGGTATACACTATGTTTGCATTACTGCCACCTTCTGGTCATGCTCTACTTCATCTTCCTTTCAGTATAAATCCTCTTTCCCACAAACCTCCGTACGATTTGAAAATGTGTCTTTTTCATACATTCATTTTTTTAAAAGAAAAAATTCATTTTTCTGTTTCTTGCTAAATATCCTATACATAAGTCCAAATTTTAAAGAAACAAGCCTTTTATTTACTTTCAAATAGGATGCAAAATATTATATTGACAATTTTCTCTAGTAAAAAACAAAAAAGCTGTTAACACTGTTAGGATATGATTCTTGATTATTTGTACACTTTCATACAAATAACAATGTAATTAAATATAGTTGCAAGCAACGATGAGCGGGCTCAAGTCCCTGGGCGCACCACACAACCTGTGTGCCTGTTGAGCAGCCATTGAAGCTGATGAGTTTAAGGCATCATCACAACTGTATGTGTCATTCTGGTGCACCTGGGTGGTTAATTCTTCAGTGAGATGGGCAGCTATGTTTTTTGGATACAATCCGGGTTAGCACAAAGCTCTTACTGGCGGAATGTGTAATCAATGAAGATTGGCCACCAGGCTGGTCAAATTTAGCCATGAAACCTCCAACACTAAATTTGCCACTGTTTCAGTTTCATTGTCCAACCCCTTTAGTTGCTACATATAATTTGTTCATTAGCATTAGCAATTTGTTCACAACAAGTCCTTCAATGAAGCTTCATGAAATGAACCTTTCTGTGAAACTATTGGCTGGGAAGCCTCAACACATAAATGAGGCTTTACCTCACCATCACTAGTATGAGTTATGTAGCAAAATCTCCTGTGAAGGCCCAGTGACAGGCTTAGGCGTCCAAATGGTAGCAGCTCCCAACCTGTCTGCTGATTTTCAGGAGTTTTTGAGTATGTTCAGACCCCCAAAAGAGGCCGGATGATTAATTTTTTTTATTTTTATTTATTTTATTTTTTTTACGTTTCATAATAAATACATACATAATAATCCTAAAAACAAAAAAGGGGCACTCGCACATTTATGGTATCATAGTCATGTCGTCGTGCTGATGTCATAGTGCTTGGGCCTTAATTAGTTAATTAATTAAATTTGTTTTGCATAAGTGGATGCATTTTATATGTAAACTCTGTATTGACTGTTTTGCAATATTTGTTTTTAAATTGTCGCAAAATCTAAAAAAAAAAATAATAATAATCTGAACATTTCTAAAATTGTGATATTTACAGAATCACAATACAAATCCATTCGGCACCTAGGTATTGTGATAATATTGTATCCGGTGGTCCCTACCTTATTGTGTTGTACTGAAAGTTTTACAAATTGTTGAATTCTTTATTTTAATAAATAATAATAAATAAAACTAAATAAAATAGTACCAGCTTAGCTGTTAGCCACTTTGAAGACTTTTATTTTGAATTAATGATATAAACTTACCGGAAGTTTAACGTCTCATGTTTTAAGTCCTCACTGGTAGCTTTCCGGTGACATAAACATTTACACTTAATTACGTGTTTCAGTATCAGTACTACTTCGTGATACTTACAAACAAAGCTAGGTTGATAACTTAAAGTAATGTAAAGTAGCTCAGTCAGAAAGATGAAATGGAGAGGAGAGTGCCAGTAGTGATTACTCGGACCTGTTGGTTTTGGAGTTAGCGGTTGGTGTGTGTGTGTGTGTGTGTGTGTGTTAAAGTGGCCGGGATGCTGCAGGTACCGTACGGCGGTCCTGAGCGCGATAAGCCGCTCTTCCGGCTGCCTTTCACCGTGTTTATTGTAGGAACCGTGTGTCTGCCGTTCCTCGGCCTCATCATCAGCGTCGTAGTTTCAATTCTTTATAACTACAACGAAGCGACCTACACTCACTGCCAGGTGTGTACACTGTCATGCTGTCATCGGGTATTTCAGCTCTTTACCCAGGTGAACCTGGGCGAGTGGTGTACATGGTGTGTGTTTCAGGGGAAACTAGTTAACGCTCAGAAAGTCTCTAGACTAATGTGTATGTCAAAGTTGACTGTACAGTCGATTGTTTTCCTCTCTGACATTATATAGGAAAACTGGTCGTGACTTGAGATGATGTCACTCACTTACCTTATCGTCTATATATACTGCTTAATCCTATGTACAGGGTCAGAAGCCTCTCCCAGGGTGCCAGTCCATCGCAGGGTACATACACACATGCACATTCATTCACACACTACGGGCAGTTTGGGGAACGGCAATTATTAA
>JAQMYK010000011.1:7799641-7826458 GCA_030014345.1 Clarias buthupogon | reverse complement strand
CGCTTTTAGCAATTGTCATTGCCTCAAAGCAGCTTTACACAATCAAAAGAATTATTTAAGTTTATATGGAATGTGAACCACACTGCGCTGCGGAAAGTCACGTGACCACAAGCACGCGCGCTACACGAGACGGACTCGTTTTTTGTTTTTTTTTTGGACATAAGAAGCTCTTAGAATGAATGTCTTGTTACGTCCGCGAACGCATTTGTTTATCTAATATAATCGCAACATTTGCTGTAATGTAATCGCATAGGCTGACATAACGATTGCGATATTATTAATCGTGCAGCACTACTTGGTACCCTTTGAATTGTGCATGTGGAAATGCTCTTACGTTTACTATTAAACAAAGCTGTGAGTTTTACTGTAGTTTTTTTTTTACATTTGATTTCACCAAACTTGTAAATGATCTCTGATCTTGACTTTTTTTTTTTTTTTTTTTACCACATTTCTTTCACCAATATGGAAGTTTGCAGAAAATATGCAGCTTCTCACTGCATCAGTTAAGGTTGAATGATTGAGATGGGAGGAAAAACTGTTTCAGTTATGAATCATGATTCTTTTATGTGGTGATTCACGTATTTCCACACTGACTCCAAAATCAATTATGATTTATTAATTTTTACATTTATAGTAGTAATAAACCAGTCGACTGGACAGTGAGTAGAATTGGCTGGTGTTCAGTTTGATTGGCTGTAATCAGCTGATCAGCCTCAAATATAACCGATTCTGTACCGAGTTCTGAAGCTTCTGTGTGGCTTCACTTAAAAAAAAAAAATGCATGCGTTATAAGCCTCCGATCTGCCTTTTTCTCAAAATTAGTTTCAAACCCGCTTATTACACACACGTATACCAGTTTCAAAATGAGTGAGAAGCCACACACGCCCATGCGTTCACAGACACTCAACCCACGTGCTCACTGTCAGGTTGTGTTTTGAGACTTTGGAGGCATTCAAGCATCCTACAGGTTGCGCACTCTGAAATATTTACACATTTTCATCCTGCGTGGTAGGAGTAAGTTGTTTAAGTTTGTTTAGAAATGATAATTATGGCAGATGTCTAGTATATGAAGCTACTTTGTATTGTTTAAATGCGGTGCTTGGTTTTTAAGTGTTAAATCATGTATTATAAGGAGCGGGCTACATTAAAAGTAATCACTAAACTTTTCTAAAGGTTTAAAATTGTAACAAAATGTGAGAAGAATTTAATATTGAATTGGGATATTTATAAAATTGTGATACTTATAGAATCGCAATTTTAATCAAATCGGCACCGTGGTATTGTGATATCATATTGAGAGGTGACTGGTGATTCCTATCCCTATTTAATAACTTGTTGTCACCTGAACCATATTAATATCTTGCCTATTTGCTAGGTTAAATCCAGATGTTGACACTTTTTTTTTTGTCCGGGCAGTGTATAATTTCCGTCCTGTCTGTCTGTCAAGATATAGTATTTAATATCCTTCACATCTGGTAGTCTGTATGATTAAAAATGGACTTAGCAAAACAGGGACTATATTGTTAATGTAATGTTTTGGGCAGGGCCTCCTTCTCTGTCACCAATTAATGTTGTTTTTATAATTATTAATCATTATTTGCATAGATTTCTGGTTAAACATTTGGGTATGGGAAATTTTAAGTGGAAAATTTGGCACATACTCAGTTTTCATACAAATCTGATTTACATGTAAAAGACACAACTGATGCCATTTTACATGTATGCAGTAATTTTTAGTACAGGACTTTAGTCTGGAACATAAACCTGTTTATTTTCATCTAAAACCATTTCACAGATTTCGAATAAACATTTTTGAACCCCTTTATGAAGGTACTGTATTGCTGTTCCTGGTTTAAGGTAGCTTCGTTATACCGTTTGCGCATTTTTGAACATTTGGTTGCATTACACAAGTTGCTTGTTATTTCTTGTCCACCTTATATACACAAACATGCAAGACATAAATAGACACCCACAGTTTTGATGACTACTGTACTGTTTTCTTCTTTTCAAATAGCGAACCATGCCATTGTCTAAGCATGCCTAGTTGTTCAAATTCTAAAGAAACTGCGGATTTTTCAAAGAGGTCAGATGAGGGTCGACTATCCATGAGACAAATAGCTAGAAATCCTCAAACTCCGCTTTCTACTGTTAACAGAATTAGATTTCAATTTAAAGAAAAAGTGAAAACTTGACCTGGTTGACCTGGGCCTTCTCACAGGCGTTCTCTTGATGTTTATTTTATGCCTAGACAAGTTCTTAATCCTGCTAATGAGCAGTCAACAAAGTATTATTACCGTGTTAATAACTAAATCTTACTGGGTAAAACATTTTATCATAAAACTATGGGCGTCTATTTACTTCTTGCATGTCTGTCTAGACTCTGTTGGGCATATTTCTATGTCACCAGCAGAGGGCACAGTTTACACATCCTGCTTCCTCCTCAGTCATTTATGTACCACGATCAGTGCAAATGTATTGAATCTTTCTCATTATCTATATCTAATCTGTCTTGTGTGTTGCTCAGCAACTGAGTAAACTGGATTAACAACTGTGTAAATATTCCCATTATTGCACGTCATGTACTTAGCCTTTTTGCAGGCAAATCAGCCAAATCTAAATAATATAGCTGATCTGTCATCTGTACAGAGAAAAAAACAGTTTCGGTATTAAAATAATTGTTCCAAATGATCATTTAGACTTCATAAAATATATCTTTGATGGGCAATCTTTTTGACTGGTGTCACATCTCGGTGCAGTCACACGAGGTGCAGCTGCAGCTGCGAATTGGGAGTGTACGTGTCGAAGACCGCAGTGCTTCTTTTATTTTAAGGCTGTGAAGGTGTGTAACTCGTAGGGGAAGTGGTTTAGATAGAGTGAAGCGTTTACAGAACCTCTTTCTAGATGATTGCACCACATCTAGTTGCGGAGGAGAAGTGGTGAAATATTTAACGTTTCATGAAACGTTCAACCTTCTCTTTCTCTCCATTTTTCTCCTCTTGGTCTCTGTCTCTGAAAACAGGAGATGACATCATACCGCTTCAAGTCCCGCCTCTTCCTCTTAAACATTGTCTTGACGTTGGCTGCTGGTTACTTCTTCAGGCGCCACAACAAGTATTGTGAACCAGGAAGTGAGTTCAATATCTTAGCCCCTGTCTAAGTGTCACTTGCATGAAGTTTGTCTGTAAAGACCCAGTGAGAGCCCATATAAGGAGAGAAGCTCAGCTGCAAATCTTTGACGCCTCATGAGTCCAATTGTCCGATTGTAGCTGAAGGAACAAGAAAGTATTGTGCTCTGCTAAGGTCCAAGCTAAATTTTCAAACTCTAGTACAAATGAGGTAAATGGTAATGGATACAAACTTCTTTGTTTAAAAAGGTCTAGATAAGGAAATAACATGACTGAATGGGAACAACAGTTACCTCTTAATATTTAACGATTTGTGATTAATTAATGTTTGGATACACTACAGTACAAGATAAATTCAAGTTGTTTTTGTTTTGTAGACAATTTCCACTTTTGCCACTCCCTCAACAAGACAAGACACATCTATTTCTTAATCAACATTAGGAGAGTAAACACGCAAGCAGTCAATCAAGTAGACCAGAGAGTATGTAAAATGAAAAATCTATAAAAATCTGAAAACCTTGTGTCTTGTGTCAGATTTGCAGCCATCAGCGAAATAATTTACAGAAACACAAGTGGATAAGAAGCAACTTGAGCATCTGGTACTAAAGCAGTAATAGATCACATTCAGAAAAACTGCTGAATTGTATAGTCACAGAATTTTGTAAGTGCTTTGTTTACTCCAATCAAATACTATGTTCCTTTGAACAGAATATAATATCATGTGGAATTTGCGTTAAAGAAATAGTTTAGTTAAAAAAAAAGGCATTGTCACAATATCACCCAACAAAATCCTATTAGAGCTCTGCCTAAAATCATGCTTTTCAAAAATTTACGTGCCTACATAGACACTCGTTTGTTCGGCGCCCTGCGTACATGAACACAAATGACCGTAATACAGTCTAGATTTTATTTTAAATATATTAAGAAATATGGCGGAATATTGTGACTAAATGACTTATTATGTTAAATAATTACATGTTAAAGTAGCATTCTTCTCTGCCTAACTTTAAGGGGGTGGCGCCCCAGCGCCCCTTATTGACCGGCCAACAAGCCAGGATTTTTGTCTGGTTGACATTGACTTCTATTTTTTGTCATGTAAGAGTAAAGAAATGGAGGGATATTTCAACCAGAATTGTCCACAAATAGTTTGGTTCTGTATATAACCATCATTGTTTATCCAGGTCAGAATTTCTTTCTTGAAGTCAAATCCCAAGAAAAGCAAGATATTGATTGTGCTTCCTCTGTAGCGTAAGACTGTTAGAGCATCGGATCAGCATTCAGCACTTTGTCATAAACAGGGTAAAATCATGATGTATTATGCTATTGTGAGGAAAAACATCATCAACGCAGAGATGAGTCACTGTTACCATCACGGAACTGATTGTTGTTCTCGAAAAACAGCCTGTCCCACAGTGTTTTATTGAAGTTCTAACAGTAAAGATTTTAACTGTTCATATCCATTTTTCCTCTTTGTTGTGGAATGTTTGTGAACTCAATTATTCTCTTATCACTTATAGCATTTTCCCCTTTTAGTTAATAAGGCTTATAAATAACAGTGGGTGTTCAAGTCAAACCGTCAATGCGCAGAATAACAGAACACAGTTATGAGAGTCAAAACGCCCTTTATTTATTTATTTATTTATTTAATATAATCCCATGTTACACTAATGCACTTATCCCAGAGTTTTACTAGTGCATGCATCCCTTCAAAGGTAAAATGACTTCTCAGTACACCTGAGCCATGATCGTCCTGGACTGCCTGCTTCACATTTGAAACTCTGGTCTCCCAGGAACTCCTATAATGCCACAAACATGTGAAACGCATGTGAAGCGAGGTCAGGTCTGTATGGGGATATGGCAGTAACTCCCAGCTCCCAGAGTTCTGGAATGCGCAACTGGTGCGCCATTAAAGGATTTCCTGGGAGGCCAGTGTTTCAGGCAGTCCAATCACGGCTCTGGTTAACTGAGAAAAGCTTTTACCTCTATGGTATCCAAGCACTAATGAAACGCTGGGATTAGTATTAGTATAGCAGGGGATTATATAGAGAAATTAAGGTCATTTTCACTCTCAGAATTGTGGTGTTATTCTGCGCAATCAAAAGTCTCGGTTTAACTGGAACACCCCTTGTGAGAAACCAGAAAGAGCAAACTGAAGCCCTTTTAGAACATTTGCTGTCTTACTAATCAAAGCATAAACATTACATAAATGTCTCATAAACACCTTCTGACCAATCATACTGAAGTTTTTATCAGGGCTATGGAAGTGTCATGTTAACAGAAGCTGTGGTTTCTTTTTTTTCTTTCCTAGTTTACACATGCTTTGCTTTGTTCGAGTATTTGGTAGTAGTGTCCAACATGGCCTTCCATATGACAGCCTACTGGGACTTCGGAAGTCAAGCGGTGATGGTGGCAGTGCCAATGGAGAGCAAACACTTCTGATTGTTAAAGAATCAACACATTAACATGAAACCAACTGGGCTTCTTAATTGATAGAACATTATTTTTGTGCTGAAGTAAGTGTATACGTGTGTGTGTATGTGTGAGAATGTGCCATTTTTAAAATGTTTTTATGAATGTGTGTGTGAGTGACTTACTCAAACACAAAAATTTTCTTTTTTTTCTTCTTCTTCGAAACGATACTGTATCTGTGATTTGTTTACAAATTATTTGTGATTATTTTGCACAGATTTCTATTTAAAAGAAAGAGTGACTGACTAAAACAATACAGTTGATCATTTTAAATCTTATATTAGTAGTAGTAATAATATCCCAAATTATGTGTTATTCATCTTTAGTCAGCAAAGTTAAAAGTAAACACATTTTGTAATACATTTTATATGCTGAAATGCATCTCAGGTCTGATTTAATGACGTGTTAAGGACGTTGTCTCATCCTTATGTCGTGAGCAAGAGTTTTTACTGACCACATCATCAGTACACATGAATACCAAAGTCAGTTTTATGAACACTTGCTATTAGTAATGTTTGAGGGAACAGTTCAGCCAAAAATAAAATGATTGACTTTTTGATGATGTTTGATTTTTTTTTTGTTTTGTACCGTGAGATATTTAGGCATGCGATTTCCACAATGCAAACTTGATAACTATGAGCATCCGTTACATCTTTATGCTGTTAAACTTGGAGCTCCAGTGCAAAATTTAAGATACACACAGTACTGTGCAAATGTCTTGAACCACCCCTGATCACATTTTGCATGCAAAGAGCCAGACTTTCTTGTATTTTAAATGTAATCTTGAGCAAGACTTCCTGAATTACTTTTTTGGCTTTCATTTATTTTAATGCTTTTGACTCTATGTCGGGTTTCAGGCCAGTCCCTGTAGCTGACCAGTTTTAAAGGATTTTTTAAAAACCCATTTAGTGGCCTATTCAAGCAAAAAAATACATACAACTTGAGCCATGAACCAGTGAGAAACAGTTGCCGATGATGACGGATGATCTGGCCTGTGATTAGTATACTGGTGATGCTGAATGTTGAGAGGTTGGAACAGAAAAGAGGGGAAAAGAGGTTGCTGCTGCAGCCTGTCACAGTAGAACGTTTCTCATTTCTTTAATTTATTCTAAATAATTTCAGTTAATATGAAGAAATAAATGTGGCTCAAGACTTTTGCGCAGTACTGTTTTTCTAACATGAAACATGATGTTCTTCTTCAAATATTGATCGAGAAACACAACTGTATGATTCTAACTAGAACCTGTGAGACAATCGGAGCCTATTTAAAGGGACTACATTTAACACAAAGACTCATGTACAATGTTTGTACATGTTTACATCTGGATGTGAAGCAGTTTTAATTAACTGCCAAACTTTAAAGTTAATTTAAGAAAGACTTTGCTTTTCTAAAGAGAGTTTTCCTTTTCAGTATTTGTATTCAGTGTTGTAAATGAGAGAAATTAAACGAGCATATTCCACTTTCTGTCTTTGCACTTAAGTCTTTAGAAAGCATCATTCGCCGTAATCTACCACTGATAAATATGGACATTTTCATAACCACACTATGAATTGCTATTTAAGTGTCCAGTAAGAAGGTTTGGAATGCTTACAGGGTAGATTTAATATCTTCTCCAGGTGTGCACTTTTTCCCCCCCACCCTTTTAAATTGATCAGTGTCAAAACAGTGTACACTGTAAATTTTAGAGTGGTTAGGGAATTTCTGGTTAAACGCTAATAATACATTCTGATGTGATGTATTACATATTGTGGTTAATATATATTTATGTAGTTAATTTCTATGTGGTTCATCTCAGTTACTTGGTTTTGATGGTTGTTGGTGACAGATGGACTGGTTGGTTTGAATATTTCAGGACCTGCTGATCTGGGATTCTCACACAGAGTGTGAATGGTTTGAGAAACACCGGTTCTGCGGACAGAACCGTCTCGTGAGGAAAGATTTCAGTGGGACAGAAAACCATGTCAGGATGCACAACACACCCAAATGTAAGCAGCAGAAGAAAATAATCTATTTGTAGATTTCACTGCTGGTGGTTTATTACACGAATCCCATCGTCACAAATGAACCGATGTAAGAGAGCATGTAAACAAATCATCAGAGCTGCTTGGACAAAGACTGGCCCTGTTATCACCTGAAAAACAAATGGAAGTACGGAGATCTCATTTCACTGTCAAATAATCATGGACAGACAGCGGAGAGCTGTAGTACCAGAGAAAGAAATTTATCTCTCACCAAGGGACTTTCTGATGTATAAAGTGATATCAGACAGAGTATGTATGTTTAGTTTCGATGTCAAAACCTGATAGACGTTGGGAGTGAAAGCGTGCAAGAAAACGAAATTAAGATGTACATTATGAAGATGATCTGTGTCACTCTCTTAAACTTTGTGTCAGTAACACAGATAGGGAAATGACAGAGTCGCCTCTCTATTTAAATATGCCGTAGCAGTGCTACTTCCTTTTCTCAGTCTGCACATTCATCTCGGCCAGAAAGCTGTCACTGCCTGACTCAGTGGGTAAAATGTGGTTTTGAAGTCATGTGTGAACAAACCGATGAATTGTATCTGTAGTTGATTCTTTCATGTACAGTACTGCTACCTTTGACCAAGTGAGAGAACAGTAAGCTAGGAAATGGGCAACTTCAAAGGTTCAGTTATAAGCACAAAAACATTTCAAGTAAGATTTTGTACAGTTGTGTCTATTGTTGTGGATGATCCAGGAGAAGTTAGTTCCTGTTACAACTTGTTATATGCATGCTATATATATTTTTTTTTTAACCAGGCTTTTTTTTTTTTTTTTTTTTTAATACACTTTTCTGTTGAGTTTAATAAAACCCCGAAAGGTTTCTTCTGTCATGTTCTATAAAAACTTATCTTCAGTGTCACAAACCACTGACACTGTAGGTACCATTTACCATGAATGGTAAAGAACTGTTTACTGAATAAAAACTTTCTTGTAACATCATTTATACCATATATGCTATACTGCATAGCCCCTGTGTAAGTTGTTCTATGTAAACAAAAATGTACTATATTTTCATAAATACATAAAATTCCTTTGCAAACAAATCTTAACTGTCTACAAAATGTGTCTGTTAAGTTTCCAGCTAAAGTGCAACCTTGTATCATGCATTCTGACATGCCGAATTTTCTTTTGGTTTCAGTCCTTTTCAACCGTCTGTAGTTTTCAAGTGACTGTAGCTTTAAATGAACTGCCTCAAACACCCCTTTGATGAGGGGGGGCGGGGGCGGGTTTGAGGGTGGAATCAATTAGAGCCTTTGGCGAGTCACTAATGCAACAATAATGATGTTTCATGTATAACCACGCAGTGGCTTTTGTACATTGGGCGTTTATGTCAAACCAGGACTTTTAATTGTGCACAAAAACAGAACAGCTATAAAAGTAAAGATTTCTCTATATAATCACCTGCTACACTAATGCATTTATCGCAGCATTTCACCACATCGGGGTACAAAGTTTTCTCAGTACACTCAAGCCACCTGGTTGAACTTTCTTAGAGCGAGGTCAGCACTGTACAGGGATGTGGCAATAACTTTACCAGCCAGGTTTCTGTAATGTGCAAGAGGTAGAATGTGAAAGATCAGGCATTCTACTCGCTGAACGTTCAAAGGAACGACTGCAGTGGGTTTGATTGTTTGCACCAACATGACTGTTTTACTGCGACTAAGAGTCTCATTACTATAATGTGCTTGAAGTGTTCTGTAAATGTCAATCTACATGGAGGTTTTACACCTTCATTCAAAAGACATTTCACCACCAGTCCTAGTTTGACTTGAATACCCTTTGTACATTTTATTTATTTCTCTGATGTAATATTAAAAGTTCAACTGAGTCATACATTTCTTGACTTGATGGTGTGAGAAACAAAACAATCCATTTGTTCATCATTTGATTGATGTGAACCTTACAACTATAACCAGCTTTGATTTCAGTACTTCCTTCATTAAATCACTTTGTATCTTTGTTTGAATGTGCTTCAATAAACAATTGAAAACTTTTAATTTATTAAAATATAGATATTTAATTTATAATCATTTTACTTATTTTTTCCCCCAACATTTCAAATGGACATTACATATTGGGGAGGGATGGATGGCATTCTAACACTCTCACATCAATCATGATGCTAGCCAACCGTCGGTACCTGTGGGTGAAGGAGCACTATCCTCCAAGTGTGTTACGCCATCCCTACGGTACATGAGCAAGCAGTTCAAAAACATGAAGTTTGGCATCACGTGTCTCGGAGGGAACATGCAGTAGCCCTCACCTACCCTGGTTTTTACCTGTAGCCTTGATGAGCCAGTGCTCTATTGGCAGGTTGGAAAATCAGCCTATTATTTTAGAATAACCTTAAATATAGAAATATTCAAGTAGTCTAAATCTGTTAGCTTTCTAAGATATACGTCTCATTTATTTACCAATTAATTAACACTATTAAGAACACGTGACATGGAAGCTGTGTTTATTTGCATAAAAACACATTTTTAACAAATGCATCATCAGGAATAAAGGAAAATAAATTACAAACTGTTAAACCTTTTACATACAGTATTGTATACAGGTGGATTTGAAGCTGTGAAAAGACACTGCTGAGACTCTGCCTTAGTATTATTTGGTGTAATAAGGTGTCAAAAAGATAGAGGCAGATGCAGGGGGATATGTTGAAGAGCGAACAGCGTCTGGGTGAGGGAGTGTGCGGAAAGAGAACCCCTTCCACTGTTTCTGGTTCTACTGTTTCCAGGAAGATTACTTCCCATGGATCAGTGCTTGCCGTGCTCAGAATGAGAGGAACGGCTGTTCTTGTTTATCCGTGACACAACGACACTGAGCTCTGGCCTGTGTCTACGTGCTGAATTTCACTTTACTGAAGCTCTTAAGCAATTTGCGGCCACCTCGTGCCACAGACAGACCTAGTTCAAGTTTAGAACCGACTGTTTTAATGCATTCTAGTTTTCTTTGCAAGCAGATTCTTCAGTTTCTATCTTCCAGTTGAATGTTTTTTCCACCCATTTTGCATATAAAATAGAAATTTAGACAGATGTTGTACATGCTTTCAAAATGCACATATAAATATATCTATGTTCATAAATTTGTCTCAATATTGAATTCAGCTCTTTTTGACACCATGGCATGTTACATCCCTGCCCCCTCCCCCCCTTCCTGTCCTCCTCCCCCTCCTCCCCTGAATAACAATGTACCTTGATAAACATCAAAATGGCATATAAAAGGGAGGGGGAAAATGATAAAAGAAAAAAAAATTAAGAAAATCTCAGTTACATTATTAAGTGAATGCATTTTAAAATCATGAGCAGGACTGTGGTGCATTCAGCTTGCCGAGGCTAAACTCAGAGCTTGACACGCTTTGAACTGTGAACCTCAAGCACTCATCCTGATGTGTATTCAGCTTTTAATTTATAATAAAAAATAAAAAAAACAATAAAATCACAGATTCTCGAAAACATCTGTGTCAGAATTTAGGCCCTGCTTGGACATTCAGGCTAGAAGCATTGGTAATGAACGTACACAAAATGTTCAACAGGCCATGTCTGTCACTTGATGTGCTGTAATGCTAAGTGATGGCTTTCTAAGGGACTGTCAGTAACCTGATATGTGTTCTAGCTTCAAGGCTAGCTGATTGGCTTATACGTCCCCAGGGACTCATGGGAACTTGGAGCCCTCTGGTTGACTCCTAACATGCTTAAGTTACAAGGTTTATGTGCTAGTGGCGAGTTCAGAACTGACAAACTGCACAACACAAACAAGCACTGGGAAATAATAATCTGGCCAAATTTACTGCATGTTTTCTACTTGTGAGTAAAAAAAACTACTATGTTAAAAAAATAATAATAATAATAATGTAAATCTGAGCACATTGACATGTTAGGTAAGAAGTTATGTATTTAATATAACTAAGATGTACAGAACAAATTTGCAAGCTGATTCCAGTTCAGTCATCAAGTGCTGAAAGTTTTTCTAATTCGAGCTGCTTTTCACCAAAGCCCCACCCTGTCCTGCTGGGAAACAGTAAATGAGAATGGAGTGTGAAGTCTACTGGAGCTTTTGCTTCCTGAATCAACTGCCAAGATGCTTGTTCCCCCCAATCAAATCGAAGTAATGGGGAAGTAGTGTGGTCAATGCATAACTGAGGTTTCCCTGCACTGCAATGCCTGCAGCTGCTGATGCACACACAGACTCCACCAGCACAAGAAGCCAAATGACTGGTCTTTTTATAAGCCTTAATCTTGCAATTTCACAAGCACCTTCAAACATTTATAGCTAAAGCCCTGATTGCACAAAGGCGTTAAGTGCATAATTATTAATAGTACTTTCAATGATACATTAATCACTTACCTAATAGCCAACAGTCAAATTCAGACAGTTTTCCCTTTACTTCAAATGTAGTCCATCAGCCAAGAAGTGCTAAGAAATGTAATGACTTCTGTATTAAATGTCTATTTCACTGCAAAATGTAATTATACCACACTGATGTTGCACATTTAGTTCTAATTGGGTAGAAGATTCATTCTGTTTAATAATGTTTATATTAATTCTCTTACTTTCTCTTATATTAACTTACACAGGAACTTGTATGGCGCATCATCTTTATAAAAGGATTTTTTTTTTACTTATAGATAGATTATTATACTTATTTAGTATTACTGAAAGGAGTCTCCAGTGTCAGCTTTTAATAACAGTCAAAGTTAAAGCTTTAATGTTGCACCTTAGTTTCCGGTTCTTACTAAAATGACATTTTTGTCTTTTTAACTGAAGATAGAATGACGTGTTTCTCTTCAATTAAAGTTATTTGTATAATAAATGTTGTGGCATAAAAGGAATAAAACATTTTACGGTTTACTATTACAGGAAAACAATTCACCCGTCATTACTTTTTATTTATTTATTGCATTGTTGAATTATTATTAATATTAATATTATTTAATATACAGAATTGTTGCTATAGTGTATAGTGGATTTAATGATTCCGATTTTTTATGTATTCTTTGTCTTCCTTCTGTTTTGTTTTTTCACAGTCTGGTATGCAGAAATATTTTTAAAAATGTATATCTTCACTGTATTATGTCCTAATAGTAATTACTGGTATGATAATTTATCTTCAGTGTGACATGCCTAAGTGAAACAGACTTCCATGGCTACATTTGTGGTGAAGGGAAAAGTGTTATGAAGGCATACACCTTTTATGAGGTCATAAAATCTACAATCATGTATTCTTCACGCTCAAAAAAAAATACCTTTAATTTTCCTTGACTGATGTGCTCGTTCCCTGCCTGTTAGTCCAGGTCTACAGTATTCACTACAATTTTCACAGCCTGTAAATAACAAGCATCAGCCAACTCACTTCTGACTCCTCCTGCAATCTGTTTCCAAAAGACTAATTCTCTGTATACATTTATTATAATATTAAAATCTAATTCTCTGCATATTTCTCAGGTTTGCTTTTTCAGAGCAGCACGCAGCCTCTTTTAGGCGCAGCGGGCTGAGGGTTGAGGAAAGAGCGAACAGCGTCGGCGAACACGTCCTTGATGCCATCCTGGCTGAGCGCCGAGCATTCCATGTACTTGACCGCATGGATTTGGCGGGCGAGCGCTTGGCCCTGCTGCAGCGTTATGGGCGCCTGGTTCTGATCTTTCAGCTTCTTCTGCACCTCAGGGTCGTTGCGCAGGTCGCTCTTGGTGCCCACCAGAAGAATAGGCACGCTGGGGCAGTGGTGCGTCACCTCGGGATGCCACTTGTGCTTGACGTTTTCGTAGGATGGCGGGCTGGAGATGGAGAAACAGATGACGAACACGTTGGTCTGGGGGTAGGATAGTGTGCGCAGGCGGTCGTATTCCTCCTGTCCCGCCGTGTCCCACAGGTTGAGGCTGATGGTCCGGCCGTCCACGCTCACTTGAGAGCTGTAGTTGTCGAACACGGTCGGGATGTACTCTTTGGGAAAGGCGCCAGTGGTGTAAGAGATGAGCAGGCAGGTTTTCCCCACCGCACCATCTCCCACAACCACACACTTGATGCTCTGCATGCTGGAAGGATAGAGCACTCAGATCTAACGAATCTACTTCAGCAATCTCCTGTGAGAAAGAAACACATAGCTTGTAAATTAGAGCATTCCACTGTGAACAAGTAGAAAGAGAAAATGGGGAAATGGTTAAAAGGTGTCTACTGATGGGAAGTAACCTAATCTCATGTATAGCAAATGTGTATGTGTATGAGATCATTGCAATATGTTTCTAAAATGAGAACCTAAAGCCTGTGAACTCACACACAATGGAAGGCTCATGGCAGCTGGTGATCTCGGTGTATAAACATCTACTTGGCTAAATATCGCAAACTTAAAACTACTGTACAAAAAGGCTGGAACAGATTAAGGTGATAAAGTTGTTCATATCCATGTGCACGTTCACTACCTGGACAAAGTATGTCCACAACTTCTCAAACTTTGGAAAACGTAGTTGTCTAAAGAATTAAAAATATGATTTGCATTAATGTTATTTTTATTATTATTTATTAAAGAACATCGTATTTTGATCCATTTATAGTATCACTTTTTCACTTAAAGCTATAAACAGTTGCCAATCTTTCTTTTTCTGCTTCTTTGAAGTTAAAACAACAAAATGAATTAGCTTGTAGGTTTGAAGATCAACCACAAAATCTTCTGTCCTGAAGACTTTCCTACGTTACCCATGTATCCATTGTCTAATGCTCTTATCCTGTGTAGGGTCACAGGAGGCCTGGAGCCAAACCCCACAGAGCTCTTCAGAGGTCTGAGGCGACAAAGGTAACCACTGAGCCGCCGTGCCGTGCCACCCTTCCCCATTGCCTTTATCTGTGACAGATAAAGCACTGACTCAGGAGACTCCTTTCAAAAAACGCTACCTAAGCCTCTCCTGTCACCTGTGTATGTTGGTGGGATAGAAATGCTAACACATCAAAGGGAATGTATTTCTATAAGCTTTAGATTTGCCTGGCAACCAGAACTATTGTCAGTGCTGCTGTTCTAGAAAAGTAATCAACACCTTTCGAGCGTTTGAGAATTTGGCAGCATTGTGTGATGCTTCCTGGTTATGTATCAGGGAAAAGCTTCAGTTCCAAAACATGTCCGCTACAGGGACTAATCACTCATCAGTGATAGATCTGACAAGCTCAACTCTTCTGGGTTTTATCTATCTAATGATTTCTAACACCAATTTTTCCCGCTACAACTTCTGTGCAACCTTCTTTTTTTCCGGCCAAACCTCTACGTATGCTTTGAAGAATCCATGATCATTTGGAGTTACAATGACTTGAAAGTTGACACGAACCCTCGAGAGGTAAGAACAAAATCCCTCAGTCTTTCTCACTGTTGTTTTTTTATTAAAATTTTTTTTTATTATTCTTTCGTCCAGCAGATAATTTACCACAGGATAATGAAGCAAGAGCGTCTCTGCCCAATCTCCAGGGAAGGGGGGGAAGAGAGCGATTTAGAGTCCAACCCTCTCTGCTTTAAGGCGTTAGCTGGTGATGTTAGTAAGCCGAGAACTTAGCGCAACAACACTGAGGTGGAACCCCCTCCCCTTCCTGTGTCCCGCTGTCTGTCTCCCTCTGGTCTCAGACAACTGACTGGCCTTTAAGACTGATAATGTAAGACAAGGAGATGCGAGGATAAAAAAAAATAGTGATTAAATCCAAATTACTAATGTAACCCATAAAAGTTACAACTTCCCACTTCAGTTTTAGTAGCTTCACAACGTTGATTAAAAAAATGGGTGCGAGCAAATTGGGGCCTGTTTTAAGCTGACCATCTTGCCTTGATTAGCAACAGGAAACTTTACTGATGGTGTCAGAATTGAGACAATGCATGCGTCGAGAATGTGCTGCAACACTGCTTGTTAGCGAGATTTCTAAATGAGAGAGAGGCGAGAAATGAAGAACAAATGTAACAGCTCGAAACAGCTGCTAAACTCAAACCAAAAACAAGGGTCAAAACTTGATTGTCACAATTCAGTCTGTGTTCTGGATGTTTTAAACTCGGATCTGTGTTCTGAAAGTTTTAAACTCTGTGTTAGTTCTGGATGTTTTAAACTCTGCGTTACTTCTGGATGTGTTGAAGCTACTCTATGTGCTGACACTTTTTGCTTAAAAAGAAAAAAAGAGAACTAAATCAGGCTGAGATTATTTGCGAAAAGAAATAAAAAAGTGGAAGTATCTAGTTAAAAACGCAAAACGCTCTCAGTTCTTCACAAAAAACCTATTTGCTGAGTTTGCATGGTTTCCACGGTTTATGGAAAATATTGCCTTCTTTCAGCTGATATGTCTTTTACAACTTGGATGGAGTTAGTGTTTGTCTGGACTTATTACTGTAAAAATAACTAAAATACAGAAATACTTACTTCCGTACAGTACATAGCACATTCATTACACAACGGTAGAAAATGAATACTGATGTATCAGTCATAATACTGATTACATAGCCAATAAACTGCAGTGACAACAGCAGCTAATTATGTGCTTGTTCTTTGGTTTAGCTTCTAACTATAAAGTGTAGAAATAGTTTGAAATAGTTTTCGCACATTTATCACATGTCACTGAGGTCTACTTAGAGTTATTCTGCCTTTTTTTGTATTTTCTGCTCTTTCAAGGTTAAGGCAGGGTATACTATAAGCGGAAGGATTAATAAGGAACTCTCACTTAGAATCAGCAGCTGGGTGTCACATCGCAGACTGCTGAGCAAAGAACCTCTTAAAAAAAAAAAATTAAGTCTGATTTACAGTCCAACGAGGCACTGCCGGTCAAATTGCAGCTGAAAGTGTTGCAGGTGGTGGGAAAGAGAAGACTATTGTTAATGTAAAACATATTTGCATAATTGCTATGCTCTGGATCAGGGAAGTAAATGTGCACAGATGAATGGACTATACAAAAGTATGATACGGATATGGACACGCACACACACACACACACACACACACACCTCTAATATAGGATGAGGATGTCCGTCTACGCACAGTTCCACTTTTCCTAAAGCAAAAGCCACAATCTTTATGTCTGTCTCTTTCTCTATTCTTACATCATTTTTTTCACATTAGACCCAAAACCTGCAAATCTGCTGAGCCCATGTGAAATTTGTAGAGGCATGATTAGAGGTACATAAAAATCTTAACCTTAAGTTGCATTGTCTATCAATCTAAAGGTAGCAAAAGCCTACTTCTTCTTTTTCTTTACAAGTAACATTGGCGTGGATCTTTTTGCGTGAACACATAACAAAATACAAACCATTACAAACAATTTGAAAGGCCACTGTTGTATATTTCCTGTAAAAAAAAAAAAAAAAAAGATGTATAATTCACAGTATCACCTGTACAGCAAAGTTTAGGACCTTTATTTCTCAGTGTATCTGTCTATATTAGGTCGCTGATTTAATTACAATGGTAGATTAAAAAAAGTTGGTCTATGATATGATTGGAACTCTTTGTTTCCAAGCCATTCATTGGGTACAGGGATTTTTCTGCATTATTATTATTATTATTGTTTTGAATAATTCATCAAGTAGTTATGTCAGAAAGAAGGGTACCATTTCTTGCTGGTTATCTTTTGATCTTTTGATACAGTGTGTAGATTTTACCTGCATAATAAAAAAAAAAGTGCATAGTAGGACTGTAATATTTTATTTTCTTTCTTTGTTTTAAGTGAAGTTTTAAGCATATATATTACATGCGTTTAGAGCTAAGAAGGTACAAAAGGTCCATGATAGAGAGTACCCTTTTAGAAATGAGGAACCAAAATGCACCATCATTAATACAATTACTGTAGCCTATCATTTACCTGGAAAGGTGCGTGTGGTTTAGCTTTTACAGTAACGGATGTGAAAGTAGATCAATGTTAGTTTATTTGCATGAAATACATATTTAAGTTGCACATTATTACAAATCATCTTGATTGTTGCACTCCAGAGGACCGAGATTGCAGTACACTGTACTACAACCCTTCCCATTAGTGCATGGGAGTGGCACCTGGTTCTCTACGGACTCTAAACGTCAACGATTTCGACTCGAGACTGAAACATCAAACGATCAGGCTGCGGCATGAAGAGAGCGAGTAAAACGAAGAAAAGTGAAGAATTCAAGTCGACATGGAGCTCTATAGGTTTGCGCGCGCGCGCCTGTATTCGTGCTCCAGATGTCAACGCCCGGAGTCAGAAAAAAAGAAAGAAGAAGAAAAGACGAGTCCAGATGTTACAGACAAGCTGTCTACAGGACAATGAAAACATTGACACGCAACAGTGATGTGTAAATAAAGGCGTCTTACCGAACATACTCCGCTTTAAGCTCGTTAATCCCAGCGCGAGCAGCGGGTCCGTCTGCAAGCACGCGCACTCCTCAGCTACTTATTGAAGTATGTAGGAAGTGAGCGCGCGCCGAACAGAGGAAGTATGATGGCTTAACGGCGTGTTTGAGGAAGTTTGCTGAAGTGAGGCCATGAAAATGTGCATGTGGGTGTAATAAATGTAAGCTACAGGGAATTCCCGCAGTGCGCAGTCTGAGCCTACTCTCATTAGAATTTTTTAAGTTAAGCTACTGAAGGGTATTCTCAGATTTCACTCCTACTCAGAAAGTCTTTTTTTTCCAGTCATACAACTTTGCATAAATTCCAGTTTTGCGCTTCTACTTAAAAAAAAACAAGATCTTAAATTTACAGACAAACAAGCAAACCCCATATGCATGGGCACTGCTTTAATCTTATGACAAATCAGGTTAATACTAAAGTGATTAAAGTTTTTTATTTTAATCAGCTACTGTAAAATCGACACAGATATGTCTTGGGATGTCTCACAGCCCTAAAATATGTTGTGATGTCACAAACAAATTTGCATATTCATTGCGTTGTCATGATCATAAGGAAATGAGGAGTCACTGATGCGTTGAAGGAAGCATTAAATGCTGTTTTTGAAGAAGACCGGACTGGAAAGTCCGCTTTAAAGCTGAAGAAAGAGTGCAATCTTTAGGTGGCGGTGATCCAACTTACAGAACTCCAACTACTGTAGATGCTGAGTGATACTAAAAAGGAAACGTATCGAGAAGAAAGAGTGTGTGGAAGTAGAGGATAAAGCAGCTGAAGTGTTCAAGACACAGAACAAGCTAAGACAAGATCAGGGAAGGATGCATAGATGTTTTAAGGAAGGCTGGACTGGAAAGGCCAGGAATATGAGGGAGAATGAGATCTACAGTTGGTGGTAATGTCACCAACCTACTGGATTCCAACCGACATTAAACAGCAAAGAAGAAGAAAAAACATTTGTTCTGATAATGAATAGAATACAATAGAATAGTTTTAAACAAACAGATGGAGAACTTATAGAAAGTCTTCAGTCATGGCTCCATCATTGATGTGTCTCCATGATAGACCATCAATGTCATCACCAGAAAGATTTAAAACACTAAGACAGTTTTTTAAAAATAAATTATTTCCCAGTACTGCTAATGGTTTTCCAAATCAAACATGTTTCACTTGAAAACTACCCGCCTTTCATTTAAAAACCACCTACAGCTTTAGGCTTGCATGGGGAAAAATCTTCTTGAATATACTTAATTCAAATGATTACGTTTGTTCCATGGTATTTAAATGAGTGACATAAACATAATTTGTTTTTATTGGGATTTTTTTCCATCCAGCTTGATTTGACCATGTATTTTCAAAACCTGTTGAATAAAGTCAAACTCGACAGTCTCTTTCAAATGCAGGATCAACCGCAAGTCATTGATTAATTTATATATTATGCAAGACTGGAATGAAGAACAAAATGGGGCTGTGGTTGTGAGTAGTTGTGCAATAGGTAAGAGGGAAACGGTTAGTGATGGAATAGCTTGGTTTTGTTGCTTGTTAATAAAGTCATCATATTCAATAACGAAGCTGCATAGTTGGCTACAATGAATATATGTCCACTCACACATACACCTGTGTCATAGAATTTTGATTTTATGAATACACAAATCACATAATCGTTTTAACCTTGTCTCTGTTTCTTGATGCATGGCTCGTAATTGCATATTAAAGCATTCATTCATTAATTCATTCGTTCATATATTTAGGGCTGCAATTTGTTTAAGAAATTGCTTAGGGCCCCTGGACCACCAGGGGGCCCCAGGATTTTTACAACAGGCCTGCAAAAAACACACTTTGCTATCATTTGGTGAAAGGGTTTATGTACTGTACGAGGCAGGGGGCCCCCTTGTGGTTCAAATAAATAAATATGATTTCTAAAACTTGATTTAAACTTCTGTTTTAATTTGCCATAGTCATTTAAACATGATAATTACATTCTATTATTTTTGGTTTGTTTGTTTAGTCGTGAAGTCGTGTCCAACTCTTCGTGATCTCATGGACTATAGCATTTAGAAACACTAATTAGCCTAATCTGCAGGTCTTTTGATTGTGGGAGGAAACCAGTGTACCCGGAGGAAACCCACCAAGCTCAGGGAGAACATGCAAACTCCATGCGCACAGACCGGATGCGAGAATCAAACAAAGGACCTGAAGGTGCAAGACCACAATGCTAACCATTAAGCCACAGTGCCGCCTATGATTTCGTTATTTGGGTATTTGTGTGCCCTTGTCTATCATAAGTCTTGTTCAGTTGTTTTTATCTTATTGATTATAAAACTGTTATGAAGCATTAGTTCTGGTCATTCTTGCATATCTATAATATGATTGCTATAGAATGAGGTGTTGAATAAGTGGTTGCTTCCATCCATCTAGGAACATCTATAGCCCAAATCGGGGACGTGGAGGCCAATTGAGACTATTGTATTTATTACCATTTTTATGACTATGGTAGAACATCCGGTCAACATTCATACATGCATTCATACATTACAGGCAATTTGTGAATTAACCTAATCTGCATGTCCCCATGACTGTGGGAGGAAACCGGAGTACCTGGAGGAAACCCACCAAGCTCGGGGAGAACATGCAAACTCCACACACACCGATCCTGAGGCAATCGGAGGATCAAGGGAACGGAAGTCTGAAGGTGCAAGGTAACAGTGCTAACCATTAAACCAGCCTGCCATCAAGTTGTTGATTAGGACCTGAAAATATTCAGACAACTTTATCAACTTAAACGTCCACTTACATGATGCATTCTGTGAAACGTTGACAAAAACAAACGTGTAATAATAGGCATAAGGATATAATTCCAAGCTATTAGGCAAGTGTTCTTTTCTTATAATGGAAGAAAGTTCCAGACAGTCATGTACCGAAGGGAAGCAATAGTGATGCTGTCTTAAAACCGAGTCCCATCATTATTAACACATGTTCTATAGTCTCGGTTTTATAAAGTGCGCGTCTATGGTTTGAACACAAGATGGCGGTATTGCTCTTGTAAAATAATAATAATAGAAAGGAAAAACCACCGTAGCTTCGCAGCACGTTGAACTGTTAACATTCTTTCCGTGGTGTACAGGCAGAACAGCGGCAGACACGACTTTCGCTTTTTTGAGAGGCTGTAAACGTGGATTTGTAAGCTTTGGTCGCAGTTTGTTCACTTTCTCGTGTTGGATTTGGGTCTGTATTGCTTGACGACGGGGGATGGACGCTTCATGCTGAACTCGTCTGTTCCGTTCCGGTGGTTTTATTCCAGAAGTTTTTAGTAGGTATTGGGAAATGATATATCGACTCTATACGTTTTCGGATAACCTTATTATAACTTTTTTTTGCTATTTTAAACAATGTAAAGTATAGTGTATATTGGGATAATCCTCCTCCTCCTCCTCCTGAGGTCTGTACTGACAGTGTTACTGTGTAACTGTAATATAACCTGAAACTGTACGTGTTTTCTTTAAGGTTAAAACAATGTAACGTATGATAAAAATAAACACTGGGTGCATGAAAATATTGATAATGTATTTATTTTCACGTTAGTGGTCAAGTTACTTTACTAACTTTTCACTAGGCGGAAAGAGTGACGCGAAATGCGGAACAGCTGAAGCCAAAAGCCACATAACTCTTCTCTAGACTTCTCTTATCAAGTCTACGCTTAAGACCAGCACCATAATCCATGCTTTAGTTTAGTTTTATAAATATTTAAAAAATAAATAAATAAATAAAAGAACCTGATTTAGAACCTGGACGGTGCTTATGTCATCAGTGTGTGTGTGTGTGTGTGTGTGTTTGTGCAGGTCAGCATGGATTCAATAAGCCTTGCTTCTGTGTGTATCATCTGTCTTTGCCTGGTGATGAGAAGCACAACAGACTCACCAAGACTTCCAGACCACATCCTGCCCGCCGACAGGTTTTCAGGTCAGAGAAATGATCTACACCTACTTGGTTGCCACACACACTTACCATTTTACCAGGTAAAGATAACATACAGATCGCTCTGTTGATATACTGTACACTTCGATGGACAGACTTACAGTATGTCCGTCACTCTTGTCCCAGTCCATTAAAGCTGGATTTGAGTGCAGGGTCACGTAAATATCTCTGCAGGATTGAGAACTTTTCTTGAGAAACTACCAATCCATCCAGAATTGGTTTGAAAGTGACCTTGTTGAAATCCTGATAGTTAGTTAATACTCTCATATCAGAGCCACTATTATGCCAGTGTCGCCGGTGCGATTCAGCTGTAGGATGCAGTTGTGCCGAGTTACGGCAGAGACACGGCTTGTCTAGTGAGCGGTATGCAAAATGATGGAATGGCGTCGATGCCGGTATCCATAGTGCCGGGTGGAGAGGAAGCCCTTCATCAGATGTTAATCTTCTGAAAGACCTCATTCACAACTCCATGCATTTAAAATCCCAGTAATAGTTAAATATCTTGTATTTTGACTGAACAGCGATTAAAATTAAAAAAAATTGTTTTTGACAGACATAAACTGATACATTTTTTTACTATCTATATGTTGCACAATTCTGCAACCCCAACTTTTAGCTCCAATTTATTTATAAATCTGTTAATCAAATATGAGAAGTGCAATAAGTGGTAATATATTGTCACTAGGGATTTGTAGGATTTGTACTCTCGCATGCTTACTCGTTATTAGTATAGATTAATCAATTAATAGCATATAAAGCGTGATAAATAAATATTGGCAAACATCCTCTTAAGGAGATCATCTGTGCCATTATGGTGTGTTTTATTTATTTATTTTGTCAAATCATGCAGCCGCCTCTCTCTGAACGTTTTCCTTAAGTGAGGAAGAGCGGACAGTACGTAGTTGAGAAATACTTATTAAACTAATACTTTTCCTCAGAGATACAGTGTATGTTCATGCAGAGAACCAACAGATCCAGTTAAATTTGTGCTGAATTATTCTGGTTTATAATGGACTAAAAGTTTCAGTGCATTTACCTACATTAAGCCATCTTCTCCAAATATATTTTTTTGTCCCTTAATGGATTACAAGCATATCCTCCCATTATTAGACAGGGCTGTAACAGGCAAGTAATGACCTGATTGACCTGATAAAAATTATACAGTACGACCCTGTCCACTTGGCCCTAAATTTGTGTCCATTTTTGTGTCCTGTGCAGATTTAGTCGTGAACATAAAGTTTGTGCACATTTAATTGTGCACAAATACAAACTGAGTATTATCAACCCTTGAAGAAAATTAGTAGCAAAATGAAAGTGAAGCAAACAGCTGGTGTAAAACTTTGTTTCATATTTATATACTGTATGCCACAACAGCACAACAGTAGTTTACCTTGGTGCGTTCAAATCTGGTCAAACTGATTGTGCAGAATAACAGAACACAGTTATGAGAGTGAAAACTCCTTTTATTTCTCTATATAATCCACTACTACACTAATGCACTTATCACAGCGTTACATTAGTGCTTGGATTCCATCAAGGTAGAAAGTTTTCTCAGTACACCAGAGCCATGATTGGACTGAAACGCTTCATGTCTGAAACAATGACCTCCCAGGACCTCCTTTAATGGCCCGTGCATGTAAAAATGAAATGGACTGAGGTCACGACTGTCCGGGGGATGTGGTGATAACTCCAGCTGAGTGCCTGAAATGTAAAAGTGCTTGAAGTCTCCTAGTACACTTGACCGGCCTTTGTATATAATGCTAAAAACATGTACAATCTATGTATAATCGTCTACAATCTTTCATGAATGGCAAAATCAGCTTTAACACGAACCCCCAGGACTCAGAAACCGTTGATATTTTCCCAATGCAAAATTTCCTCTCTGTGGTCTGTTTAGGAGAATTAAGTTTCTCTGTGGTTGCTATTTTTGTATTTTCCAACTGTTTACAGTAGAGCACATTTAATGGTTGTTAATGGTTTAAACATTCTGTTATACAGACTGTGATGTTGAGGACTGATTGTATAATGTGACAGATAATTTCATAACTTCTCTTTAAAACAGACACAATGCAAACTTCTTCTTTTTTACGAATTGACATAAGAAAAACTTTGTGGTCAGTGATGATTTGTTATAACTTTGTCGAGGCAGCTTCAGCAACTACAATCTCAGATTGAGTCAACTTTACTGTTGAATTTGAACTATTCAAATGTTACATTTTATAGTCTTTCATATTGTGCATGCTCCTATTTAAATGTCAGGTATGTATAGCATTTCCTTTGTCCTTTCCTTTGGCTCGCCAGCCATCACCTGACTTATACTAATATTTATGTAATTAATATTTAAGGCACTCTGAGAACCTGCACCGCCTTTATTTCGAAACCCAGTCCAACGTGTATCTGATAAGGAAGGAAATCCGGTTTCTCATTTAATTATTCAACATGTACAGTGCTGTACAAAAATCTTGAGCCACTATGCATTTCAGCTTTTACTTCCAAAGAGACAGACTTTCATCTATTTTAATGTAGTATTGAGGAATATTTCTCAAGGTTTCCTGAGGGACTTGTTTGCCTCTCATTTGTCAGTCTAGTTCCTGAACCTGACCAGTTTTACAAGAATGTTTTTTATTTTTTAAGCAACCCAGGAAACTATGAATCATTTATACATAAAAAATAACTTGTGGGAACCAGTGGGAATCATGTGCAGATGACGACAGATGATCAGGCCGGTGAAGAGTATACTGGTCATGCTAAATGCTGAGTGGTTTGAACAGACAAGAAGAGAAATGAGTTTGCTGCTGAAGTTGTTACATACACAATCTATTTGTATTAATCTGGATGTTATTGTCCTCTGTACAGTTGCACTCTGTGTAAATGGCACTCTAGCACTTTCACATCAATCACGACTCTATCCAGTAATGGCTGTCTGAGATCAGCGCCTGATCTAACTAATTCTCTTGTGGATGAATGAGCAAAACCACAGAGCCGTGCTCTAAAATCTTGTAGAAAGCCTTCACAAAAGAGGTTATTATTATGCAGATGCAACTATATTTAGAATGATATATTCACATAGGGGGCCACGGTGTCTTAGTGGTTAGCACTATGACCTTGCACCTCTCGGGTCCAGGTTTGATTCCCGGCCAGGATCGATTCCTGCCTCTATGTGCATAATGTTTGCATGTTCTCCCTGTGCTTGGTGGATTTCCTCTGGGTTTCCTCCCATAATCCAAAGACATGCAGATTAGGCTAACTGACCTTGCCCAATTGCCCGTAGTTTGTGAATAAGAGTTTGTATGTGTGTGCCCTGCAATGGATTGGCACCCCGTCTACTTCGCCTTGTGCCCTAATTGTGTCCTGGATAGGCTCCCGGCCCCCCGGCGACCCTGTATACAGGATTAAGCATGAGTAATATTCCAACAGTGATTTAAGTAGTCCTGCTTTTTATATTTATTATAAAATACCACTTATGTAATGTGTAATAAAGATTTCAGCCCACACTTCTTCTGAAAAAATACAGTTCTCTATCTTAAATCATGGGACACTGCAGAAGGTTAGAAAGAAATTATGCATCGCTAAGCATGTTGGTTTTCACAAGCTTAGACACATGTATACTAGGATACTAGTAAAGCAAAGGAGCCGTGTTGGCTTTGGTCATCAGCAAAGAGGAGCTAGAACATTCTCTAAGAATCTTAGAGATCTCATTTACATGTCGTTCCTTTTGGCTTCCATTAAGTGTCATAATTCATAGAGTTGGTCTTTGTACATTTCCCATAACACTGTTTTTGCACACTGAGTATCCCAATGTGCATTAAAGTTGGTGCTCATTATTTTGAACCATTGTAAATCATGAGTCTGGATGTGCTTTGACATGGAACTCAGAACCATGGGATTATTGCATGTACTGGTGAAGAATGCATACACATACAGAGTGCATTCAAGGACTGTGGTACTACTTGTTCTCATATGCGATCACTCTTCTTGTTTATCCTTGGAATTTCCACAAACTGAGCTTATAGCTTAGCTGGAACAGAATAAGATTTTCATCAGGAGTCATCATGCACTGCGTTCAGGCTGTGAATATTTGTTAGAATATTTACGACAAAAGAACTTTTGTTTGAAGATTTTTCATCAGTTCAAGTCTCTGGCAGGCTTCATTCCTCTTTTTTATTGTCATTGAGTGGGAACATTGCAATCTTTTGCCTGGACATGCGTGTTTGTTCAGTCAGGTCAGAGGACATTGCCGAAGGGACTTGTCAAGGCTGCATGCTCTGTAAATCCTCATGACTCCACCAGTTTCTATACACAGATTTTACTATTGATTATACTTCTCTCTATTGTTGTTGTTTTTTTTATTTTTTTTGCATACTGTAATTTCTGTGAGTGACTCTGATCCAACCGGAAGAGCTACTGGCCGCTTACTGTAGTGCAGCATTGACAGAATGTGGGTGAGTGAATGTGTGTATGCATAGTGTTCTGCAATGGCCTGGCATGCATTAACATCTTACTCCCAGTGTTCCCGGGAGCCTTAGTGACAAGGCCCAAGATGAGCAAGTAATAATAGTGAGTAGAAGCCTATGAATTCTTTAGCGTATATTACGCTTAATGGTTCATATGCAAACTATATACATACACTTTTACCTATGACAGTTTAAGTACATTTTACCATCAGCAGAGTCTTTGTGCATACTGTATATATAAAAAAAAAAAAAATTTTTTAATAAATATATATATATATATATATATATATAGTGATTTATTTTCTACATTCTACAACAATAATGGGGATTTCAACACTATAAAATAACACATATGGAATTAGGTAATTACGTAACAACAACAGTTAGTTGTTATTTTAAGACACAGAGGTCAGCCTTTCTGTAATAGTTCTTGCAAGAACAGTATTGTC
>JAQMYK010000011.1:7746645-7799541 GCA_030014345.1 Clarias buthupogon | reverse complement strand
GCCTTCAGCATTCCTTTACAATGTAGAAAGAAATAAAAATCAGGAACGATAATGGAGTTAGAAAGTGACCCCAAACTTTTGAACGGTAGTGTATATATATATTTCCCAATTGAGCTAAATTACGCAGTTTTTAAATATTGCAAATACAGTATAATCTATCTATCCCTCTTTCTCATTATGTGTAATAGTGTGCTTTAGTGAATAATCAAGATGTATGGTGTTTGTTCTGACTATTTGAGGTGTGTTTGGTGGTTCTTTGTACATTGTGGTTTTTGTTTTTCTCATGGTGCTTAAATAGAATTGCAAATGATGTGGTAGCTGCTAAAGCATCAAGGTTTGGCTATATATAGAGTAGCTCAGATTCTCTGAAGAGTTTTTTTTTTCACTCAAGGCAATGTTTTTCTTTTTTTTTTCTTTTTTGAGACTTGGGCAGACTCATGTTTGGAGGGAAATTCTAGAAAATGAAATACAAACTATGCAATCACAATAATCTCTTATTATGTTATTCCTTTTAGATAAAGACTTCCATGTGGCTAAAAAGTAAACTTTTATGAGGCACTATATTCGACTTAATATATTTTACTATTAATGTTACTATTTACATATCGCCATGAAATGATCAAAAGGTCTACCCTGAGATTCCACAATTTGACCTTTCTTTACTGCTGCATTAGTAGTCCTACAGTTCTCTTCACAAATAGTGTCTGGGGGGCAAAAACGTCCTCCCTGTTATTACTGTATGAACTTCATCTCAGCACGACATGCTGTTAGGGTTATTTTTACAGTTGGACCCCAGGCTTCTTCCTTATTAATATTAGTACAACAAAGTGTACAAACTCTTTTCATGATATGCTGAAAGTTGTATACATCACTAATTAATTTATAAAAATTAGTAGTTGATTTGTAGTGTATTTTTACCATCAGTAAAGCAGGCATGCTGCATTGAATTTTCAATTGTCAAGCAATCCTGGAGAGGTTTCTCCATCCCCGGTTTAAATAAAAATCTAACTTTTAAAGAAATTGTTACATTTACTAATGCATTTACTACATACAATTGATTTTTAATCATCCTTAAAAACATATTGTTTTCTCCCACTAGGGATGACACCAGATATCAATACATTGTTTTGAATGAACATAGAACAATATGCTTTAAACGTATAATATATTCAAACCTCGATATTCTCCCTTTTTTTCTTTTTTGAAAGATAGCCAGGTTTCACAGGGCTTCTGGCTGTGGCTAGAGATGCCATGTGACTGAGATCCCATGGGCCAAAAAAAAGTCACATGGGCAGCAGGTTTTTACTTTCATGTAGGTGAGAACAAGTGAGGCAAAGAAAGAACATGTTTATTCATTAACCTGCTTGATATATTTACAGTGTTCAATTATTCATTGTTAGTATAAATGCAGCTAGTATTTTGCTCATAAATGGTGCCCAAAAAGTCAAGCTTATCCCAGCATTTCACTAGTGCTTGAATACCGTCAAGGTAGAAAGTTTCCATATGCTGTAGCCTGCTTCATGTCTGAAACACTGTCCTAGATGTTATTGCCAGGATGTGGGAATAACTCCTAGCCAAGTTCCTGTAATGTGCAACTGTTAGTTGTGAATGAGTGTGTGTACAGTTTCATAGACTGATGAGTCTCTTCTGTAAGTTATCTATCTATTCATCAAGGATCAGGCATTCCACTCGCTGAATGTTCAAAGGAACACATGTAGTGGGCTCTTATACACCTCACCCGGAATCATCAGTCACAGATCTACGGCCTACTTCATAATGTTTGCTCTATTCAAATGTTTTATTGAAGTTAAGTGTCTCATAACCGTACTGCCTTTTATTGCTTCATTCACAAGAAAGTCCTGGTTTGACTTAAATGGTCTTTGTTTTTAACACATATATGCTAATGTTCACTGCTGTATCACAATTGTGCATGTAATGCTTAACATATTTGGAACAATCAATGTGCTCATATTCATTAGAAAAAAATGAATCTGTAAGGAAGATTAAAATTTAAAACACAGACCTCTAGTTGAGACTAATTACAAACTAAAGTGATGTAACTGAAGTTCCTGGCAATTCTATTTATAAGTTTTCTCTCAGTATTTCCAGTGCAAAAGAAAAAGGTTTAAATCAGACTCACCTTGGTTTTAGATAAGATGCTAAGATGAGGAGTAGTAGCTCTGAAATATGTACAATATACAGCTGTTGAATACCTGGTTGCATAAGATAAAAATAGATAGATAAAAATAACAGGCTGTTTTACATTTTTATTCTAAAGCCATTTACATATGAGGAGATTTTGTTTTATTTAACTCAGTAGACAGTGTTAGCACCAAGCTAATGGATGTGTTAATTCTGCTCCCAAAGGCCGCATTAGCCGGCTGCATTATAACAATTGACAGAAAAATTGTGTTGTTTTTAATGAGTTGAAGGCAGTCAGCAATACTTTTATAGGATAATTTGACAGCATTTCTGACGGAAGTTTTAAGAAATGCTTGTAAATCTTCATAAAATTTACTAACATTTACTGTTTATACTAGCCAGAGTATGAGCTAGCATGAGCTAATAAGACAGGATTGCTAACAATTCACAGCTGTTCATAATCTTCACTGCTGTTGCTAGCGAACAAGCTAATTTGTGCCAAATTAATATGATTTCCATGATGATTTTTAAAGACATATTCATAAACATTTATAACCTTCACAGAAAAACGGGAGCTAGCTTGCTAACATAAACTACCTTCACAGTATTTTAGTATTCATTTCATTAATTCATTTCTCTCTCTCTCTGTCTCTCTCTACTTCTCTCTGTCTGAATTTCTTTCTTTTTTTTTGTCTCTTTGTCTTTTTCCCTTCCTTCTGCTGCAGAGCTGTGTGCAATTGATAAGGTCCTGTGTCAGGATGAGAACGCTGTGCTGAGTTTCGAGGCCATCAGGAGCATCCACAAAGATATGGACGATGATGCGGATGGTAGCGTGGATGTGACGGAGACAGATGGGGTGAGGACTGAGGGATTGAAAGAAATTTCAGCTGGTTGTCATTTGTTTTTATTTTTAAGGAGGTGACCATACAACTCGTCACCTAAGATGCTTGCCAAATGTTTTATATATAATCCAACCATCCATCTAGTACACGCTGTAGTCCAACTTGGGATAAGTCAGTGGTGATTACTGTTATGACCATAGTAGGACTACTGGTCAACATTCATTTATGCCTTGTGAACATGCAAACTCCATGCACACAGACCCCGAGACAGGAATCAATGCCGGACCCTGGCAGTGCAAGGCAACAGTGCTAACCACTAATTATCCACCTTGCTGCCTTTATATATAACATGGTACTATATTAAATATAATTATAATATACTAATATAAATATTTGATTTAAAACTATTTAATTTTCATTCAATCACTCAACTGAATCCAATAATTAATAAATGAACCAATTAACCAATATTAAGGCTTTATTTAACTGGTTTACTGTTATGCAGCAGATTGTAACCCAGTAAACATTATATTGCTATCAGTTATTAATATCTGGGAAACAAACGATTGGATCTTGTCCTTGTGATAATGCCTGATATTTATATGCTCATTGTCAAGTCAGCCAGCTGTCACTATGGCAGGAAGGGGATTATTATACTTTACAGCCTGTACTTCTGTGTCCTTTACAGAGGAAAGGGTCATGTTCTGTCTGTGGTGAGGCAACATGGCATGCTAGACAGGCTAGCTTTGTCTAGCAGTGTGTTTTATTTCACCCAAAAAAATACTAAAAGCATGGCTACAGACAAAACTACATTTTTAGGACCCCCAAAATATTTTTATCCCAAATAATTTTTAGGAGCCATAATTTAAGTAGCCAGGGAAACTTATGGAACCACTCTGATATTCAAATAGAGCCATGGGTCCAAGAAACCTAGTTAGCTGTGTTCTTCTATGAGTCCGGCTGAGTGACTTTACCTGAGAACTTTCACTGGCTGACTTGATCACTGTATTAATGGAATCCGATGTGGAAGATTTCACCATCCGATGCAGGGTTTCCACATGCATGGAGCAATAAAATTTTGTTTGGCCTCAATGTTCCTAACTTTGGTTAGCTCTGGATTAATATCGCACTGGGCGAGTTTCAAAATCTTCCAGGAATGAAATAAATATGACACCGATCAGAATACTAGCAAATAAAATGTTAAATCAGTCTCTTCACTTGTTTAGCAGTTCGCTTCACCAGCTGCTTGTCAGCATCCAAGTTCCACTCACTGTGGACAGAGCACGAGACTACAGGAGCACAGGTGATAGTACAGAAGGGCTTTGTTCATTGACGAGAGCACTTGCAAAATATTCGCAAACATACGAGAGATTAATGAGCCTTCTTGAATGCAGCACTTCTGTACTATTACATGTACTCCATTACTCTCCAGTACTCTCATGCTGGGCAGTCAGACGCAGGAGAGGAGCAGAGAGTATCACAGGATTAAAGATTGCTGCATACCTTTTCAATTCGGTTTTGGGGAGTGGTCCCCACAGGGGACTGTCTTGGATAAAAGTTAGCACACTGGTGACTATTTCAGTCCCATGACGTTCATCCCACCAGTACAGTTCCAGGAACTTTTAGAATCTGTGCCAAGGTGGCTTGTTTTTTTTCCTTTAATTTGTCAAATCACTTAAAAATGGTGCACACTACAGTACATCTACAGTTTGTAATTAGATGGCTTATTTGAAAACCATGGCAACCATTTTCCAGTTGTCATAACCTTGAAAGACATTTCCTTCTGGTGACTCTGTAGTGTTCTGTGTAACCTTATAAGAATCCGCATTGGGAATTACATGGACCCTGATTATTTTTCGCTTGCTTTCTCATTTAAATCAAAGGCAAAGTTTTGTCTTGGGTGTTTGTGAAAGCATCATAATTTACAAGGTCTAGCTTCAGTCCAACATCATGCGCCATTTAAATGCTGCGTCACTTGTACTGTATCACCCAGACCTGTGTCTCCTGAGAACAGCTCAGCTGCAGCTCTCTGTACACTTCATATTGAGTAAACTCTCTAATCACTGATTGACCACAGCCTACTCAAGGTTATGGATATCCAGCAGCTTCGTTCCCCATATATTTATCAGAATGAGTCATAGCATTAATATCTTTTCTTGTTCCTAACATAGTGTTGCAATCATTATATAGCATAGTGGTACTAATGGAAACAGCCAGCCATATAGAAAGGCATTCCATTTTGTTCTTATACAAGGTTATGGCTGGTATAAAACTAAATGATGCCCTTTTTTTGCAAGACAGTTTAGCTAAAATAGCATGTGATCATTGTTTTATGACAAGTTGCATTAGACAGTAAAGTTTTTTTATATAAGCGTGAAGGTATTCATTCAGTAGTAATAGTAGTAGTAGTCGTCGTTGCAGTAAAATTTGATGCAATATAAATGCAAAGTGTCTTTTAAATAACTTAAATAATGAATTTTTGTAATGGTCAGTAAGTTTTTCATCATGGGAGACTTTTCAAAGCAAAACATGACCTCAATGTTTATTCATTATTGTTCTAGCAACATCTTGTGGTTCATCTTTGTTTGCTTGTGCAGTTTCTCAGAGAAGATCTGAAGTATAAGGATCCCAAAGCAAAACACAAGAGTTTCCATGAAGCCGACCTTCTAATCACTGTGGAGGACATGTGGAACACCTGGAGGGCCTCGGAAGGTCAGTGCATATACTCACACAGACACTTTGTATCTGGTATAAAACAACAGCCTTCGCACCACAAATAACCATCAGGAAATCACAAGGATGTGGTTGAAGTTTGAAGTGGAACTTTTCAACATACATGCACAGTGTTTGGACCACACTCATCATGCTCGCTGTCCTTTGTAAACCTCTGCTATGGATGAAATTATGTAGTTGGCTTTGACCCAGTTTATCCTACTGGAGCGCAGAGGAAGAACTTTTATTCCATTAAACACGGTGTGTGAAACAATAGAGCATGTGGATGTTTAGGATAATTTAGAAAATCTAAATCTAAAATAACACAGTGTTTGTGTTCTATAGAATTTTTTAAAAACTTACCTGAAGTTCCTCTTTCTGTCAGGTTATGTTTAGTATCCGAAGTTGTATCGTCACCCTCATTAGAGCTGTATTTTTACCTGATCCTCTTCTAACCTTCAATTCCGTCTTCACACTTCTGGTTCTGTATTCACACTATTACAGCTTTACCTCTTCCTTGCTTTTTATGGTCGCTTGTCACGCAAGCCTCAAAAGTCGCTAGTATTCATTAGGCATTCTGGAAAGTTTTTGTCAATGATAGTGGCGAAGAACTGCTTACAGTAAGAGGCTATTTGATTGACATTACAGATGACCCATTCTCTTGTCAAATATTTAAGATTTCTTCATTTAATGTCAATAACCTGCTTAAAATATGGAAGATTTACTACACTAATGGTAATGAAAAAATGGTGTCCTTTTTCTTTTTTGTTTGTTTGTAATTTTTTAGTCTTTTAGTCATTTTAATGTTGAATTATTAAGTAAGAAATGTGACTTATATATCTTTCTCAGCATATAACTGGACTGTTGAGGAAGTGGAAAAATGGCTAAATCATTTTGTGGAACTGCCACAATATGCCGACTCCTTCAGGAAGAATGGAATCGATGGCCAGGCCTTACCCAGGTAAAACAAAGTAATATTGTCCTGCATACATTTACATTCATTTCCTTAAAATATAAACTTTTAGATGTTCTGTATGTTATATTTTTGCAAAGATTGGATAAAAATAAAATCAGCCCTTAGACGTATGGACAAAGCATAAAATTAGATAGTGCAAATGGTAAGTCGGTGCTCCAGTCTACTTACCCGGTCCATTTTTTTTGTTGACCTGGAAACTGAAATTGGTATTTGATTTAACAATGTGTGTGGTGAGTTTTCATGTAGTTTATCACCAGCAGCATGGGGATTTCATAGCAGTACTAGCAATTTGTAACCAGCTAAAGTTAGACATCTTGCTTTCCTGACCTCATAATATACTGTACAGCCGATTAAATCCCAAGCACATTTTTGTTACAATAGCATCCATTTTTGGAAATGAATGTGTGGTTGCACAAATATGATGTGTTTTAATCCAAATAATGTGAGGAAAGATGTTTTGATGTGCTCAAACATGCCACATCAGAGGACAACTTCATCCACATTAGAGTCAGATAAAAGTCACTTATAATCATTAATGTGTCATGACAGGGAAATCTGATCTGACCAAAAAATGGCCAACGTTTAATGGTAGCACTGTCTGTTTTTGTAGGAAAGTTACTGGTTGCTCCACATTATTTTGCTCTGATTCATCTGTGTTTCCACATATCCTCATGTTCCTGATAAGGAAAACATTAGTTATCATCTCTGCGTGATGGTTGATATGCTAAATCTTTTCCATATATGAGGCATAATGCATCAGGGTTGGGTTTCAAAATGAGTATTGTGTACTATAGTTAAATAAAGTATTAAAGTATGTCACAAGTCAGCAGGAAGTAGACATTCCAGATATTGAACCTACTCATTCTTTGTGTTATTTATGAAATCTGTCGATTTTTGTCTATATTTGAGTTAGGATGGCTCTTTAAGTCTGCATAAATTGCAGATCCTAATCATTCCTGTTTACTGTATTGTATTTACATTAGATTTTTGCATTTCAAATTGTTTGATAAACAGTACTGTATGTCCTCCTACCAACAGATTGGCCGTGAAAAACGCCACCCTGACGCTGTCTGTGTTGAAGATCCTGGACCGCAGTCACGCTCAGAAACTGCAGCTTAAAGCTCTGGAAACGGTGCTGTTCGGCCCACAGAGTAAGCATCCCAGAGTGGGTTTAAGATTCACAAACAGGAAGCTTTTTAATAAAAAATTTATTAAAATTTTGCCTTAGCTTAACTGTTTTTTATATTTTGTGTATTTCTTTATGGCTGTTTTAATGTACAAGTTACTATAAGATATTGGAATATGCATGACTTACTAGCTCAGTGCTAACATAACATGCTAACATTAACATTGCTAATGTAAATTTGCGTTATTATAATACCAATCATCAGATAAATGAAAGGCGCCCCCGAAACACAGCAATATGTAAAAAATAATAATAAAATAAGCCAATTTTTAAAAACATTAGATGTTTATACCAGTATCAGAGTAACGTAGAAAAGTCCTTTCAAGTACTGTACAGTACTGTACATTGATGGTGAAGATGTACAGAGACCATCTGCATCATTGCTGAATGAACACTTACTTAAATGCTACGTTGAAAAATCATTTTCACCCTAACAATATGTCATTTATAACACACCAATTTCTGGAGAAACTCTGCTGTTCCTTGTAGGTACACTACATAGGCGGTGACTGACCATCACACCCTTATGTGGTTCTTCATTTAAATTGCTACTACAAAGCAGGTGCTTGTGTTATGTTTGTATTAGCATTACAGTTTTTCTTCCCTGGAACTAAGGGGACCAAACCTGTTCCAGCATGACAGTTTGGTTCATTTGTATAGTGCTTTTAACAATGACCATTGTTGCAAAGCAGCTTCACAGAAATGAAGATTAATGGAAATAAATTAGAATATTCACGGAATAGAAATCAGTTTGTCCCGGACAAGCAAGCCGAGGGCAACGGTGGTGAGAAAAAACTTCCTGAGATGACAATAGGAAGAAACCTTGAGAGTAACCAGACTCAACAGGAAAGCCATCCTCATTTGGGTGATATCAGATAGTATGACAATAAATCAGTCCCTGGTATATCTGTGTGCTATTCGGTTGAAAGTTAAATAAAATAGGAAAGGTGTTTTAGGTTAATATAAAATCCACTTTTTGCACAAAGCAAAATCTATAAAGACATGGCTTGCTAACTGTACTGGTTTGCTTAGAACACCGATCTCAACCTCACTGAACAACTTTGGCAATAACAGAACTGCTAACTGCATGCCAGGCCTCCTTTTCCAGCATCCGAGCCTGACCTGACTAGTGCAAATCCCCATAGCAATATTTTAAAATATAGTGGATTGACTTCCCAGAAGAGTGGACTGGAGCGGACTGTATCTGTAAATTTGATGTTCAAAAAGCAAATTTGTATTTTATGGTCATGTTTTGGTTATAAAGTGTCATTATATATTTTAATCAGTTCATTATAAAACAAATGTTTTTGGATTGTTCTTATATAGGTGTGCATATATAGTTTATGTTTATGTAATATATCTTTATAACATTTGCCTTGGCTTACTCACATGGACTTGACGAAAGACAGGATAATTTTTGTGCCAGGAAATAGTTAATCAACTGACTGCCTTCCCTAGTTAACAAGATTCAACTCAGTTCTACAGCCCTGTATCTAGCTGCTACATTGATAATCTCATGTTTGTTGGAATTTTCTTGTTAAAAAGCCGTTTGATTGTCTTATCATCTAACAAATGTAGGCACAGATTGATTTTGTACCAGAAGAATTCCCTACACATTTATCATTTCATATGAGCTATAGTACCATATTTCTGATTAGACTTATTATTCTATGTTGTTTTCAAGATTCAAAGAATTGTATTAATCTTTTTAAAAAATTTATTAATTTAGGGGGCTGTGTGGTGTATAATAGCTATGGTGGAGTCTGTAGTGTACAGGAGACTATTGTGGCACTGGTAACATGTAATAAATTATACAGTGATGTAGAAATCATTTCTGTTAGTCCTGTGGAGTGTCGAGTACAAGTTTGCAGATTAAGTCAAGCGCATCCAGATTCTATTTCTGCATTTAGAGAAAACATGCTCAGGATTGTTTTTACACGTAAATGAATATTTTCAGTCTGTGTTTGAAAATAGCCAGGCTCTGTGGAGGGAGAAAGTTGGGTAGGAATGGGCATACTTTATTAGAAACGCTTGTTTGAGCGTGACATGTACAAGTGGCTCAGGATACTGGGAGAGAGAGAGTGAAAGAGAGGAAGGGGGTAGTCATTAATTTGTATATGCATTTGATAAATACTTGAATGTTTTAGTATTTGAATGCTTTTGGATATTATTAGGATTATAACTTAAAAACATAACATTACATTATATAATATTAGAACTAGTGCTATGATGAGTATTTTTGTCACGTAAACCACAAAAGTGGAACAAAAAGTGGAACAAAAAAGTGGAACAAAGTCTAAGGAGGCAAGGGCCTGTGTGAAAAACCTTGCATTTTTGGCATTTGACAGATGCCCTTATCTGGAGTGACTTACATTTATCTTATTTATACAACTGAGCAGCTGAGGGTTAAAGGACAATGCTCAAGGGCTCACCAGGGGCTTTTTGGCAGTGCTGGGCTTTGAACTCGCAACATTCCAACTGGAAGGCCAACATCTTAACCATTGAACTACCATTGCTCCGTTTAATGTAATTAATATAGCTAATATTTTAATGCATCACAGTTGTAAAATTATATTTACTATATTTTTGTATGCTACCTAAAACTGCTCTTTTTACTTCTTCTGGCCAGATGCTAAGTGACATTTAATTATGCATTATATTTAAACATTTATTCAACGGTTAGGTCTAGTCCACTAATTTGTTTAAACAAGCAGCATTCCAGGAATGCTTATGTTTCCTATAAGTGAATTAGGACATGTGATTATTTCTATCTCTTTACTCATCTGTGTTCAGCTTGTAAGATTCCACTCCGTTGTTTAAAATGGTTATTACAGTAATGTTAGCTAAATCATCAGCAAGCATGGCAAACTGGACATTTTTTTATGACTAAACATTTCGGATAAACTTTAAAGCACTTTTTGTAAGTCGCTCTGGATAAGAGCGTCTGCCAAATGCCTAAATGTAAATGTAAATGAACAAAAAACTCAGTTTTATGTACCGTCTTGTTTTGCTACTTTTCTCACTAGAAATATTACAGTTGGCCTCTCTTTAGAGACTTAAAAAAAAAAAAAAATTATTCTGTCTATAGGCAATCGATGTTTCCTGTCCCTACATGTTTAAAGATCAAGTTCTCAAGGTCTCTTTTATATCTTGAGTGAGATTTAGAAAAATATTATCCTTAGGAAGCAATCAAGTGCTTTAAATAGGAATGTTTATTTTACTTGTGGGCTTCTAATTGAAAATGAAACCAAAGGAAAATTGATGCAATCATCACATACTAACTATATCACTAGTGAATGCTTCCAATTTTACTATTTTTGGCTGCTAAATATACACTGTAAGTAATATAATTTAAAGTAAACATATTTCCCATATATATTTTAGCACACTTAATGAAATCTTGCCTTAGAATTATTAATAATAATAATAATAATAATAATAATAGTAGACATGGTTTGTAATGTGCCTTAACGAAAGCACATCTCCTATCCATTGTCCCAAAATTATGTTACAAATGTACAAAAAGGAATGCATTATTTCCTGTATTTTAAATTATTTGATCAAAATACATTTTCTGGTGATTCCAATATTCATTATTATTCACCAGTTGGGTCATTTAAGATTTTATTATTAATTTTAGCTAAAAAATGAATTCTAGTATAGAAAGACATTCTATACTATTTAGCTATTATTACTGTTTTATACATCTTGTTTGCACTGTTAATAGAAAATGTTATAGGGAACAGGCAGAGTAATAAATACAGTAATCTAATTTATATTAATTATTTTTAAAACATAGAATGTTTTCTGCTCTGCTGAGAAACTTAAACCAATTACAACTCAAACTACAGTACAGCTGAAATTACTATATACTGTGGACCCTTTTTTTTTTTTTAATCACTTGTTGTCCAACAAGTTCCCCACTGGTATGGACTGCAGACAGAAATAATGTGCTAATCTGCTGATCCACATGCCACCCATATGCAAGCTTGTATTCAAATTCCACATGAATGAACAAGATGCTCAGATGCAATCACAGATCCAAGGCAAAGCATTAGGACGTTTTATGGGCTTTTTTTTTTTTTCATGTAGAGACAAGTACCTTATGGTGTACGTCATGGTACAGTACTTCTAAAAAAGGGTCACGGTATGCAACCTAATGCATTGCTTGCAAACTGCTAAAATCACTGATCAAATGTGGTTGTGTAAGAGTTTCTCAGTGTGTGACACAGTTTCAAATTAGGCAATACCTAACCTAATTACTTAACAAAAAGAAAAATGATGGAAATGTCTTAGATTTCACATAAATAGTCTGTGACTGAGAAAACCATTACTGTTAGTTAGCTAAATTACAAAAATATCTGTATCTATAGATCCATTATAATCGTGGACGTTCCTTTGTTGATTGGTTTAAATACTTTTTAATGAAAATATTTTAATCTACAATTTAGTATGAACTAACTGTGCTCGCGACTTCCTTCTCGTGTAGTTTAATTGCACACTCATAAGCGGGTTTTAAAAAATGTACAATGCTATCTTTTGAATTTTGGAATGAACTAAAGTTTTTACCTGTTACCATGAAGTGCAAATGAAAATGAAAGTGTGAGATTGCGTTTATTAAGTAGATTTCAATTGCACACTCATAAGCAAGTATTAAAAATTTACGGCACCATCTGTTGAATTTTGAGATGAACTAATGATTTTTCCAAAGTTGATTTTTTTATGATATAAGGGCGATATAAGTATCATTTCTTCTTTTCCCATTGGCCAATTGTGAAGAAACAAAGCCTATATGTTACCTCAATCTCTGTCAAATACACCTGTAAAAAAACATTAAAATTTGTTCAGTAGTGTTTATGTGATGCGTGCACAAACAAACAGACAAACAAAAATTACAAAAAACATCTTGGTGTGTTCTATTACTCATCTTACGCCTCCTCAAATAATTTTTATAATATATTTAATATACAAGCACGCTAACTTTAGAGTTTTATTATATGTAGAGATTTTGCTGACATCCTTGTGCTTTCTATAGAAATATAAGATATGATTAGTTGCCATATATCCATCCATGTATTTGAGCTGACATTGCTAAGCCCTGTTTGGCCACAATGACCTACGACTTCATGCCAATGATTTTTAATGTAGGGGAAGTTAAATGATTGAAAACGCTGCCTCTGGCAACCTACAGGTCTACACGTACAGTACTTGCACATTCAGTCATACATTAAACTAATCAAAAAAGTCTGACAGGAAACACCAGTCAATCTACAACTCATGTTTTTGCATTGTGGGGAAGACAGAGTATCAGGAGGAAACCCAACTAGCATGCGGGAAACTTGAGGCACAGACCTGAGGCGAAGTTTGAATCCTCAACCCTGCATGTGCGAGGCGATAGCGCTAACCCCAAAGCCACTGTGCTACAGTTAGTTGACATTTGATTAAATATTTGACCTAGAAAGACTATATAGTAGCATTTCAGTTAAATTTATTTATTTATTTAAGTCATTTAAGTCCTGGCATTTAACATTATTTCCCATAACTAACTATGGAAATTAAAATACTTGGTGCAAATGTAAATTATTTTAAAATAACTGCTCCTTAATTGTGCATTGATTAACTTAGTTGAAATTAGCATTAAATCAATCAATCAGTGTAATCATCATCAGTACAACATTAGAACAATGTTTTGCAACTAGAACTTCATAGCACAGCTAATTACTGAATGTTTAACTGATCTGTTGTTTCTTGGCATTTTTTAAAGTGAGCAAGCTCGGCCATGTGAAGGACTTGGTGCTAGTGGTGTCCATCATAATTGGTGTAGCAGGCTGCTGGTTTGCCTACGTTCAAAACCGCAACTCCAGGGACCACATGGGCCAGATGATGAAAGACCTGGAGGGTCTGCAAAGAGCAGAACAGAGTCTTCTGGACATGCAGCAGAAGTGAGTGTCACCAGTTACATTTCGCATCTTCTGGTCGGATAAATGTTGATAATTGTGATTGCGTGAAAAGCAGCGTCAGTGGACATGAACAGGGCAGCAACTCCACAGGAAACAACTAGAAAAAATATGAGACTAAAAGACATATATTTTTGACAAGAATTATTCATTCATTCATCTTCTATACCACTTATTCTGTACATGGTCACGGGGGGTCTGGTGCCTATCCCTAATCTGCATGTTTTTAGACTGTAGGAGGAAACACGTCTAGCATGGGGAGAACATGTCCGCTCCATGCACACAGACCCGAGGTGGGAATTGAACCCCCTAAACCCTGGAGGTTTAGTTTTATAATTGAAGCCCTTTGTCTATTAGCCTTTTTGTTGTAAATATTATTGTAGACGATGTACAATGTTTTAACAAAGTGACCAGTTAGAATCAGTCACACTTGACAGTCGTAGCCATTTATGAGCTCATGTAGGCTGAAGAGTGTTGTGAACTCTTTGTACTCAAGTGAGATCACCTATTACACTGCAAAGCCACACATTGCTGGGAGTCTAATTGAGGAATCTAAAATGTCTGGTTTGAACTTTTTCTTTTTTTCACATTTTTTATTCCTAAGCATTGTGCAGGTAGTGATGATAAGTTGCAGCACACATGGCTTTCTAAGAAACACCATGCTGTTTCAGCTCATACAGTATGTGGACTCAAAGTCACACTTTTAAAACATTTACAGGCAGGCATCATTTTATGTGTTCTGAAAGACCTTAAAAAATTTAGCAGCAGATGTAACTGTACGGTAGGTAGTTAGATGCTTAACAAAATCATTTAAAAAATCATAAATGTAGTGACTTTACTGTAGTGACCAGTGACTTTCTTTTTCTTGTACACAGACTTCTATATATGGTCATGAACACACATTCACACACATTCTGCTCTCATATCTATATATGCACCAAATTACACTTCTTTAATCTACAGACAGAACAAGTTCGGTTCATTTGGTTCCATATGCTTTTTTTGGCATATCTTTGGAATGGTTCTTGTTATTTTATATGCAGGACAGTTACAATTTAAAAGTCAATTAAAATAGGTCATATATAGTCTCATGTCGGCATGAAATGACATGCATTTGTGATTCATATATCATCAGGTCCTTAAGTAGTTGGGCAGTGATGCAGTTTTTGCATTATCGCCTCAAATATACACAACAATAATATATTGGAAATAAAGCCGTCGAAATGTAATGTGAAGTGTAGATTTCCGCAAAGATTCAAGGGGTTTAAAACATATTTAATTAAAAATATTCCATTGATAGTCCCTTCATTTTTAAGGGAGTAAAAAAAAATAGTAAAAGCTAACTTAATTATGAAGATAATTATTTTTAAATATTTAAATGCAAATCATTTTAGTCCTTGACTGTCTGAAGTCTGGAATTCATAGCCATAAGCAAATATCGATTTTCCTCCCTGATGCGTTCCCAGACCTTTACTACAACCATCTTCATTTGCCATTGTTATGGAATAAGATTTGTGCCAAAAAGGATTGAACAAAAATAAAACAATTAAACAAAAGTAAATACGTTGAAAAAAAAATAAAAAAAATCATTGTAAACCAAACAACTGCCATTAAATGCCAAAAGAATGTCTTTCAGTTTTTCAGTTGAATTTTTCGCTGCTGAGTTTTTACTCTTGCCCTTCTAACATAAATATATATATATTGTGTGGGTGGATCTATATATCACCAACCCTCAAAAATAAAATCAACTGGTTGAGAACTATAAAAATGATAATGCTTTTTGTCCAGAAAAACAGAAGCTTGCCTAAAACCTGTCTGGAGGATATACTGTAGATAGGAGCTGATAGATAGCACCAGATAGCAGCTGGCCAATGAGGAAGCAGTCCTGTAACACACGGATACTTGTGTCAGAATGGCAAATGTAAAACTTAGCAAGGAAACTGGAAAACTATGGAACGAAAATAAAGTTTTCTGATGTTGTAGTGCATTTCCCTCAAGGTTTAACATGTAATGCATTATGAGGTGATTTTCTGCTCACCACAGTTGTACAGAGTGGTTATTTGAGTTAATGAAGGCTTCATGTCATGTTAAAACAGTCTGGCCATTCTCTGATTAACTTATTAACAAGGCATTGCCACCTCTACAACTGCCGTTCCCTGTTATATATATATATTTTTCCTGCACGCCTAAACCCGAAATAGGTTAGCTTTTGTGTTTTATAATCGGATAAGGCAAGTTTTGTCTTGCAGACCTGTCAGCCCTGCTCCACACTAACCCCTGAAATTTATCCTTCTGCCTTAATCCGCGTGTAAACTCGAGAAATGTCTTCATCTTCAGTGTATATGTTATTGGAACCGAGAATGTAAGTTCTGTCAGAGGCATTCTGCTCTTTCCTGCAATATTTCCTTGCAGTCACAGTTAATTTCCAGGCGGTCTGATATCGCTGATAGAGGCAGCGCACTCCAGCTGGGTGATGTAAGCCTCCTCCAAAAGTCCTTAAATGGCAAAAGAGAAGCCGGACAGCTCTGCAGTGAATCCACTCTATTTGTTTCCGACAACCCAGACTGTTTGACTGCCGCTCTGTTCAGCCGTAGCTTTCAGCACAAATCCTTTCAGCACAGGTCACGGGTCCTTTACAGTACATCCTGTGATTTGAGTTAGCTTTTTTTCCTAGAAGTCCTCTAATTTAAACCTCATAGTATACAGGGCACATCTCCACCATGCCACATTCAGTCTCAGTTCTGTTTTTATTGGGGCCTGCAGCCACCACAAGAAAACAGGACATTCTGTAAAATATGAAAAAGGCTCTAAGGAAGGGTAGGATGTAACATTTTTGAAATGTTGATGTAATTGTTACACTTGATGTAATTGTTTCTAATAATAGGATAATGATCACACCACATTTCCTTTTCCACAAGTTAATTTTGGAACCGTTAACGCTCAGTTAAATATTATATAGCTATATTATAAGAACATTTAATAAACACTATAAAATATTATTAATATTAGTATAAAAAACTCCATGGGTTTGATTGAGAACCAAAATTTCTGTTACAGTGTTTTGGGAAATTTTTCTTTGCCGCTCTTTCTTTGGCATATAGCTACAGTATATCCAGATTTCTGTAATGCTTCTTTGTGATCATGTCACTGTCAAAGGGAGAAATTCTAATAAATTAATTAATTCTTGGACTTACCTGAAATTCACATCAAGTTCCGACAAGTAAAAGAAAAACACGAAAACTACCACACCTTTAACCTGAAACAGTTTACTCTATTTAGTGAGGTTTCATTGATAATTGACAGCTGGCACAGCAGATCACAGCTTGTCTCATGTCCCTCTCTGTCCTTCACAAGTCCTGCTTGGAACACGGTGCTGGCTGTTCGCTGCCTCTCTGACCTTCACCCTGACAAAGCTTTATGGTTTCTGAATGCATGCACTCAGTCCTGCTCACTTCACTGCCAACTCAGTTTCATTAGCGATTACAAGTTTGCATGTTGTTTTTAATGTTTTCGTCTTTGTTGTTAGCATTTAATTAGTTATTTAGTACTCTTTAATACACTCTCGAATAATATCATAGAAAAAAGTCTTTTGAATACAGTAGAATTTAATACAATATACGCTCATTGAGTCAACACTTACCGTAAAAACATAGAAATAGAAATCATATGATCAGAAAGAGAGGGTGGTGTTAACCTTTGATAATACATTCAGTGGGTAAATATTAGATATGTAAACACTTGATCTGGTCATTTCTCTTTCATCAGAATAAATATATATTCTTTCCACGCATGTTTGCCCCACACAGGACTAACAATAGGTGATATAATGAGTTCCTGAGAAGAAAATTCTACTTCCATTCCCGATCAGTATCCACCCCTGTTAGCTGTTTTGTGACAAACCCTACAGAGCTCAATGGGCTGCTGAGTACATCGCCCTAAGACTCTAGAAATCAGCTGGAACATCAGCAGCATTTAAAAAAGAAAAGTAACTCAGAAGAGGTCATTGGAATAACAGCAGGATATAAAATGTATGGAGTTATTAAAGACCATGAAGGTTAACTTTTGTTGTAAGTATAGGATAATGTGCACTTTTTTGGATGTTTGTGAATACCACCGTGTGCTGAGGTTTCTGTATAAAGCCTGCCATGGTCTAGTGTCATGTTTGATTTATACCTCACTTCCTGTTCACGCCTCAACTGCGCCTGAGCAGCATGCAGGATGACGGCAACATGATAACTCCCACTCTCCGTAGTGCTCACGTCGTTGCTCAGACCACATTCATAAATGTCTGTCAGTCTTAAAATTAATAGCTGGTTTAAAACAGGAGTGAGAAAAAGCACTTTGCCAAAGCAGTCTGTCAGATATGGCTTGATTCAGCCCTGTGTGTGTATGTGTGTGTATGTGTGTGTATGTGTGTGTGTGTGTGTGTGTGTGAGAGAGAGAAACAGCCAAGTGACTGCACTAAACAGGTCACATCTTGTTTAGACAAAGTCACTCTGCTCTATTTTAAATCCTAACCATGAGATGAAAAGAGGAGTGATAGTGGAATGTTTATTAGATTATCTTAAAGTGCTCATAATCCAGTACCAAACCTGAAAAGCATGTACATTATTTACTACAGCCTTATTTAGTCTCCCTCTGGTGGTAGATGTAAGAATTGCATTTATTATTTTACAAGACAAAGCCATTCACAGATCCTATACAGGACAAATAATGAAATACTTTATACAAGCAGTGTATGTCATTTTACTTTATTTTATGCTTTTACATTTCTTTCTTTTTTTTAAGACATTGCGATACTATCAAATTGATCTTAACACACTGTGTAGGGAAGTGTTTGACAGCAGGATGTGATGCAGCCATTTCAATTTGTCTATGATTACAGGTTTTCAATTAATGAAACAATCGAATAGATTTCTTTAACAGTTTAAAGATATTTCTATATCATGTCTGTTAAATGAGGCGCAAAAAATGTTTGCTGGTCTGTAGTGACATGCATTACATTATTATAATACTTACTTATTATTTATTATTATAATACTTACTTATTTATTAAGTGCTGCAAGCTGGAAACTGATTCATCAGAAATTGTTGACATGATACAGTTGTTTGGTGAGGAAATGTTTTGAGAAAGTGAAAAAATAGTGAGAGGTAAATCTATAATGTTACAGGGAAGTCTTCAGGTGACTTCTGATGAGTGTACAGTTTGTCTGTGAGTGTTTTCTTTACCTTATTAACTTTAAGAGGGAGGAATAAGAGAGGTTAGGGAGGGAAAATGACTTTTTACGCCGGTTATAACAGAAATAAAAATTGTTTTGTGGATGTTCATCAAAGTCAAATGTAAGTATTAAAGAATAAGAACTCAGAAAATTCCCAGTGGAAAAATCACTGCAGTATAAAACACTTTAGGGCCTGTTGTTATTGGAAAATAATCAAATGGGTTATTAATAGTAACTCGTCTTTTGACTGTTCTGCATCACTGCATCACACCACCCACTTGGTGTGTTTCACTCTCCCACTGTGTTTCCACAAATAGAAGTACAAATGTGTGAAATCACTTTTAAAATGTTTTGTACTCTGAAACCGAATCTGTGTGTGTGTGTGTGTGTGTGTGTGTATGTGCGTGTGTGTGTGTGTGCGTGCATAGGCTCCAGATAGCGCAGGATGAGCACCGCTCAGTGGAGGTGGAGAAGGTGAATCTGGAGCAGAAGTTAAGAGATGAGATTAATGAGGCTAAAAACGAGGCTCAGAGACTCCGAGAGCTGCGTGAGGGCACAGAGAATGAACTGAGCCGCCAGAAATATGCAGAGGAGGAACTGGAGCAGGTCTCAGACACACGCACGCACACACATACACACACACGCACACACACGTACACACCCACTAGAGGGCTGTGTGGAAAAAAACAGAAAAAAAAAGATATATACAGTACTGTGCAAAAGTCTTAGTCACCATATTACATGCTGTACCGATTTTGTTATATATGTTTATCATGTCTGCATAATTATGTACAAAATCATTCAGTGTTTCCATATATAACTTAAAAATTTATAAATACAGGAGAATATATGTATGGCTGTAAAGAAAAAATATATAGTACAAGACAGTCAAGTTTTCAGATGGAAGCAAAAAACCTAATGTACACTCCTGGGATTTACATAAAAATAGAAAGGAGCGAGTGTGACAAAGTTACCAGAAGAACTCCAGCATTCTCCAGCATGTTCAGTAAAACCAAACAGCTGTTTTCTTATAAAACTGCACAAATCTGTGTCTAAAACTTCTGATTTTAAGCAATGAGTTTTCACTCCAAATATTGTCTGTTTATTTTATTACACTTTATTACTCTTTTTTTTTCTTTACAGCCATGCATATATTCTTCTGTAATGTTATTTATTTATTAATTTTTAAGTTATATATGAATAATGAATGATTTTGTACATAATTATGCAGACATGATAAACATATATAACAAAATTGGTACAGCATGTAATATACAGTACTGTGCAAAAGTCTTAGGCACCATATAAGAACTTTGAGATGTTAATTCATGAAATTAATCAACACAGGCATGTCTAAAATCATTGAGTTTCATATAGGAAAGAAATAATAAGTAACATTTTAAACATAATAACAAAGATGATCAAAAGCGCTCAAATATCAAGAAATGTTAAATAAAATCAGCTTAGATGTAATATACATATTTATGAAATTACAAAATCACAAATAGAAGTTTATAAGATCTTTTGTTTTGTCTTATAATGTTTCTCATTTCAAGCATTTATTTTTCCAATGATGAACTGATGATATTACATATAATACTGTATACTGTATATATAGACTTAACCATTACAGTAGTTGAATAAATGATAGCGATACTGAACTTATATAAAAGCACTTTTCTGGATTTTCACCGTTTATGGTAAATATTATATGAAAATATAATGGAATGTTTGTTGCCACATTTTACTTTAAAGGAAACCTATCATGCAAAATTCACTTCTTAGTCATTGTTAGACATTCAGCTGCCTCTCCAGTCTTCATGACCACACAAAATTAAAAACATTCCCGGCTGTTTGTTCAGATTTTCTGGCACATCAGATTTTCCCTCTATTATGACTTCATGTACCAAGCGCCCCACCCAAGTTCAGTTCTCAGCTCAGTCCAGCTCCACCCAGTTCTGTCCAGCTATGTCAAATGCTTTATAAGGTCCAGAGCATGGGTGCTTCCCGTCCCAAAATGCATTCTGGGATGTATTTTAGCTGGTAAATTAACAGACACATTTTGGAGTCCTCTAAGACTTAGATAAACCTGTTTTAAAATGGGTATATGTGACATTTTTTTCTTTAAGTTTTGATGCAATTAAAAAAAAAATTGCACAATTACATATACACAATACATAAATACATGCATAATTATGAATGCATTCACTAATTTTGTGTGTATTTGTGTGTGTTGTAGGTGCGCACAGCTCTAAAGAAAGCAGAGAAGGAGCTGGAGTCAAGGAGGCGCTGGTCTCCTCCTGAACCTCTGCAGAAGTGGCTGCAGGTCACACACGAGGTGGAGGTGCAGTACTACAACGTAAAGAAACAGAGTGCGGAGAAACAGCTTCTAATGGCAAAAGAAGGGGTAAGACCATCACATACTCTCTCTCTCTCACTCTCTCTCTCACTCTCTCTCTCTGTCTCTCTGTCTCTCTGTCTCTCTCTCACAGACACTAAACCACAAGATCATCATCCACAATCAATGTTATGTTCAATCCAGAACAGTAATTTTAATATTAACACGTCTTTTGTCCTGACAGGCAGAGAAGATAAAGAAGAAGAGAGGAACGTTGTTCGGGACATTCCACGTGGCTCACAGCTCCTCACTGGATGATGTCGATCACAAAATCTTGTCAGCCAAGTGAGCATGAGGGATGAGGGAATGTTATGAGAAATGCATACTCAGAAAAAAATATATATTATTCGTATATTAAATATATATTATTTGCACTTTGACTCAATTTGCCCAAATTTGTGCGTACCCCACTCCAAGTCCCGCCTTTGTTTTGATCGGGTGTCTGACTAAACCAGCCATGATCAATTCCGTTTTTTTAACATTAATGTTGTTTTTTATTATTAAATAATTTTTATTATTATTTTGGCAATGTTACATGCACTATAACCTTCCATACTGTTCTCTCACTGTCCACCTGATAGACAGTCTCTAGGGGAGGTAACGGCAGCTCTGAGGGAGAAGCTGCATCGCTGGCAGCAGATCGAGTCTCTTACAGGGTTGAGCATTGTAAATAATCCGGGCCTGTCATTTTTGGCCTCAGCTCTCAACCTGGACCCTGTTTGTCTGGGGATCCGGACTGCCCCCCCGCAGCACCTGATACTCTCTGATGATCTGGATGACATGGACGAGGAAATGCTGTCTCCTGGAACTCTACGCTGTGAGTTCAATCCTCAGCACACACACAAACACACACTCACAAAGTGGAGCTTGAATGGCTGCTCTGGTCCTGTGCGGTCAGTAGAGATAAGCGGAGTTCATGAAGGTCTGTTCTAACTGCCTGATGTTTACAGATGCCGCCTGGCAGCTGGACCGGCGAGTGAGCGACCTTTGGCCTGTGGCCTCAGAGAGCCTGTGGAAACATTCTGGTTGGCATCACCTCCTCGTTATCTCCGCCAATTTAAACAGCTTTTTTTCCATATCCCTCCTAGTGCCCTTTTATTCGCTTTCTTCCTTTTTCTGTAGAACGTGCACTTCTAACTCCTCAGCCAGTAGCAACCGATTAAAATCCACCTTCTTTCTTTTTCATTAACGGGGATTAAATGTCTTCTGAAGTGCAGATCTGTGGGATCACTGCTGACTTAGGCTTAGCCACTGCTCATAATTTAAGATTTAAATCCTTCCTATTTGCATGTTTTGAGTCAGGTCTTGCTTTCAAATGCTTTCCATGTCCTTTTCATACATGGTGCCTGGTTTAAATTAAATTCTGACTTGTTGGAAGTTGCTTCAGGTGTAACTAAAATAATTTCATTTCAGAAGGATTTAAACTAGGGGACAACAATCAAAGGTTTTCACTTATTCATGTTTAGCAACCAATTTATCTTGATCGGGGGGTTGTGAGATTGTATACATGGGTGTCCGCCTCGGACAGGACACCAGTCTGTCAAAAGGCACCAAAGACAAACAGTCACACACTTATTCTGACCTAGGGACAGTTTAGTTTTACCAGCTGAGAAACGGTTATGAATTAGAACAAACACATTAATATAAACCTTGCAGCGGGAGCCAACAATTTATTAAACCTTTTGACCAATCAGAATCAAACATTTAATAACAATGTGGTGTTATTGTGTTTATAATATCTCCTTTAATACTTGCACAAATTTGGAAACTGTAAATTTAACAGAACTTTTTCGACCACTTGTTTCAACAAGCAACTGGTGAAATTTCTTATGAAATCACACATCCTGTTAAACGTTAAAAGGTTTGAATCAGTCCGACTTCTCCTCCCCAAGTTTTTTTTTTTTACCATGAATGACGTGGTATTTAAAAATCTCTGTTGGTCGAGCAGTTTCTAAAGCTGTCATACAGTGCAGGAAGTAAAATGTGGACGTTAATGAAGCTCGGTCTAATTAGACTCTTTCTATTTAAAGAGGTTCTTCATCATAGTTTTTTGGGGGAAATCGAGCCTGATTCTATGATTGATTTATTTAATCCAGCTGTTTGCTGCCTGTGCGGCCCAATAGTCAATGCTTTAATAAATAAAGTAGACAGTGGAAAGTAGTGTTCGATTGCTCACAGAAAAATAAAATCCTACAACATCTAACAAGTCTAAAGCACTGTAAAACAAAACAGGGTGCACTTAATGATTTATTTGGTTTTTGATTTCAGACCAAAACTTTTCCAAAACCGGAATTTATCTAGTAAGTGTGACCCCAAGCATAACCTGAAATAATGGGACCTTATAAGGTGTGATTCAAACCAAGATCATAATCAACATGCCATTGTTTAAACACCTTTATCCACTATCGTAACGTTTATTTCCTTCCAGATCTGCATTTATTTTTGGCCAAGCCCTTGTATTGGTGACAGGAGAGTCAGACCTCTCCATAAAGTCTTCACCGGCACATCCCTAAATGGTCAGGACACTGTGGTGCCCACTTTATGTCTGAAAATGATTCCTCGTGCTCCCAGCACCATTCCTTCACTACTCGAGTCCTGAAATCCACAGCTGGTGTAACCCGGTTATTCAGTACAATCGGCTGACTTAATTTTATTGCTACATAACATTGCCACGCCTAGACCTGACCAAATGACGCAACTGCAGATAATAACACTGCCTCCAGAGGTTCGTACAGTGGATGCATGCTGGGGGGCTACTCACTGCTTTAGTAAGGGTGCAATAATGGTTGCGCTGAAACAAATTAATTGCTGCAGTAATTATTCAATAATAGGCTCTTAATTATTTGCTTATTTAACTCCAAATGCTGACTCTACCAGGCAGTGTATACTGTATACTCCTTTTACATTCACTCAACACTGTAATCCACTAACATGATCTTTTCAGTATTGTGTTGCTGCCATACTAAACTTCTTTTAAGCACACAGCTCTTGACACTTCCTGTTCATCAGCTTGCTTTATCCTGAACCATTATTTGTATTCACTCTCATACCATGTGCTTCACCTGTGCCAAATGTTTAACACAAAAAGCTTTAGCTTGTGTCTTTTTGTCAGTACAGTGGCTGAATGTGCTTACACAGCTATTAGACTTTTTGTCCAATATGAATCAAAGCAAAATGAATACTTTTGTTCCATCAGCTGTTTGACTCGGTTTTACATTATATAATAAGACAAACCAAAAGCACTGGTTGTTAGTGAAAAATACAGCGATGGGACAGAGTAAACAAGAAAGCATGTTGTGTAACAAATTAAAATATTTAGCAATAGGCAGTAGAGGGTGAGGTGTTTATATCTCTGGTTGCTTGATAATTGGAAACTAAAATGCTGCTGAACTGTTTTGCTTTTCTGATGACATCATGTCAACGATGCAATAGCACTGAGACAGAATCTATCAAATTTGTTCACCATGCTGGTATGTATCAATTAAGACAAATGCTCAACTTACACCAGTAGGAGGCGATGTAGTTACTGTACATTATGTAATAACAGAAATACTACATGAATTTGATTCATAAAGTGACTGTTTTTTTCTTGTGTGAGCACACAGTATGTAAGTGTGTTAGGGGAATTTTAGGATGAAGACCCACATAGTGTACCATTAACATTTTACATAAATACTGCATCATTAAATATTGTGTATTCCTTTTAACAGCTCCCAGTACGATGTCAGCGCGGCCGCAGCAGGCCGACCCAGCGCTGAGCTCTCAGAGGTTGGTAGAGGGCACTGAGGCTGAAGCGATGGCACCGTACACCTCCCAGCCCCACAGTCGCCCACACACACGGCAGACTCGCAGCTACTCTATAGGCCAGCTGGAGCTGGAATTCCTGCCCTTACCTTCTCTGTCTTCCTCGCTCTCTCATCCCTCCATCACTTCTTCCGTCCTGCCCTTGCTCTCTACCACCTCTGGCTCTTCTTTCACTGGCTTGCTTTACCGCTCTTCTAATTGCCACTCCGTGGACGCAGTGCTCAGCCTCCAGGCCAAGAGGTTAACTGTTGCACGGCAACACCGGAGAGCCGAGAGCAGCGGGTATCTCATATTTTCGCAGCAGGGTGCAGCTAACCGCGCGTGTGTGACTCATAACTAGCACAGAGTTTGAGGTCAAATGCTGTTAAACTCAATGCTCTGAACTGGCATTAACACCAAGAGCTCTGCATGTTTGTACATGACGAGCTACATGAACTGCAGCAGTGCTGTTTCTCAGGAAGTAGGAACATTTTGTTAGTAGTGCTTTGCTTTCACATCTCTACATAAATTAGTTTTAATGGCCATAAAGTTAAAAAGAAAAAAAAAGGCAAATTAAAGGTAATTTGACAGCGTCGCCTTCTGCTGTCCCCTTCGTACAGTTTCATACAGTATGTTTTCCCAAGCAGCATTTTTCATGCAGATATATTTAAAGAGATAAACATCAGATTATTCTGTAACGTTATTAAAGATATGAGAAAGCAGCACAACTGATATGAACTGTCTTCACTAACATTAACCATAGCGGTCTCCAAATCCACGAATTTAGCTTATTGCATTTTTAATTCCCCTTCTTATTCACTCTGTTGCAGCTTATTACTCTTGAAGGCCCTACTTACTTACACATGTCCTACTATTCCTGATTTTTATTTTTAGGTTTGTCTTTTGAAGACTGCAGTTTTGCAGATTGCATATTTACTTTACTTTTTTTTTCAGACTGGTTCCCAAAAGTATTGAGACCAAAGTGAAATTCAGTGAATTTCTTAATAAGAGCATTTTGTTATTCTATGCAACAATTCGTAAAAAGTTCGTATGATCTCTATTATTATTCAAAACCTATTCTTCTGGCTAGACATAGGGTCAAAAAGACAGTACAGTACTCTGGTGTCGTTCACTTAACCCATGCCTGCTTGATTGCTTCCTGAAAATCATGTACGGAAAAACGGTTTCTTGAATGCTACTGCGTTCTTACATCGTCCAGCAGTTTTCGATTGGGTTTAGGTCTGTAGACGAGTAAGGCCATGGCTCCAGAAGCTGAGTACAGTTGTCAGATACCCATTTTTTTCCAGCAGTTTTACAGTCAATTACTTCAACTAATTGAATAAGTGAAAACTACTGTTCAGTGCACAGACCAAACTATAAAGCATGGCATATGTTGTCTTAATACTTTGGTCCACCACTGTATACATCCAGTACCCAGTAATACCCCCAAAAATAAGGACAAAAAAGTCTCTGATTGATACAGTACAAGGCATATTATGTTTCATATGTGTAAAATTAAAATGTTCACAAATTTCTTTAATTTTTCTATTGTCTGCAATAGTATTCTAAATAACTTGTGTTATTTTGGTGTTTTTAATTCACACTAAAATGTATGCTGTGCATTTTCTGTGTCACACCCGAAAAAACCTTCTAATTTCTTTATTAACCTCTTGAGACGAGCACACTACTGTCATGTACATGGCATTTTCTCCTCATTGTTTCTCTTCATTATTCAAATTAAAATTTTTTGTACACAGTCATACACAGTACAATATGCAGTGAAATGCTTATACGACTGCCAGTGAACTTAAAAAATAAAAGCTTACACATAAGCTGTGGAAAATAAAATTAACTAGTAAAATATACTGTACAAAGTAAAATATACTGTACATTATTATTATTAGCATCTATATATATATAAAAGTAATTAAAGTCTTAAAAAAGGAAGAGGTTTCGCAAAAGAATTATATCTAACAGTCCTCATATGTAGCTCATACAAGGATATACAGTAAAGAAAATTTAGTTGGGATAAAATAAAATGTCCACATATGAGTCCACATTTGTCTCAAGAGGTTAATGCTGGACTACTGGACATCAAACACAAAATAAACACTGATCCTTCTTTTTATCTTCCTTCTGCAGGGAACTGAACCACTCAGACTCGGATTCGTCTCTGTCTCAGTGTCAGTACAGCGAGAGTCAGCGAGGTTCGTCCACGGCGCTAGGCAGTAGATCCGTCCTCTCTCGGTCTAACGGAGGAGGAAACAGCTCGACCAACAGTCCCCTCTTCCCAAAGAGGAACTTCGGCATGGAGAAGTGCGCCAGCCTGGGAGAGATCAACAGCCAGTTCATCAGCCTGAGCTCAGCCACATCCACACACTCACTCAGCACACCAACAGGGGACATGGACAGACCTGCAGGAGGGAAGAGCGGCAGAGGCAAGAAGAGCCCAGGTGATGAGGACAGCGGCTCCACAGGGGAGGACGGTGAAGTGCCCAGCTCTAGCCGTAAGAAGCACACTTTCTCTAGACTCTTCCAGAAGCAGAAGCAGAAGAAACAGTAGTGATGTAATAAAAGCGTAAGAAAGAGTGAAATACTTTATTCTGGAAATATCAGTACTGTTTATATGGGTATAAGGGAGCATCTACTGTATGATATTTTATATGATTTAGTTTTTAGAGTGCTTGTGACATCTGAAGGGAACAAAGGTATTAAGACTTTTATAGAAATGTGTGGGGTTTTGTGTGAAATAATTTATTCTGCACTTACTAGTTATGCAATTTCTATCATGAATTTTTGTTTCATTTTTCTTTTTTTTTTTAAGTATCTCGTGCCATCTGTTTACAGGCATAGACTTTACAAATGTGTTAGAAATGTCTGAGTAGTTAAGGTAATATAAAGAGCATGAAAAAATGCACAAACTACTACAATCTGTGCTTTTTGTATAAATTTTATTCCATGGTTTTACGATACTGAAGATGTGTTTTCATGTTTACACCAGATATACCATATATGAGCACCAGAACGTCAGCTGGAAATGGCAGATCATTTCCCTTTTGAATCACAAGCACAAATATCCTACAAATATCCTCTTTTTGTTTAGTTTAAGAAAGCCCGGCCACTGTATAGATTTCCGTTCTTGACTGTTAGGAAGGCAAACGTTTGTAACCCATCTGCCTCAAGGTTTGCCCATGTACATTTTAAGATGCCTTTAAGCTAGCACGGTCATAATGTGGGATTATGTCACTCATCAACAACGTGTTTCTGCCTGCAGAACCACTGCACACTGGATGTTTTTTCTGGATGTTTTTCTTATCATTCTGTTGTAGATTGTTTTTGTAAAAATCCCAGGATGCTATAATCAGCACGCTATAAAATACTCAGTGAGTTTTAAGCGAACAGGTCTTCTGTTCAGGGATGTGAATCATAGCTGCAGTACATGGGAAGCAGGCTGATAAACACTGGAGAATGTCTTTAAAAGGATGAAGGTACAAATACAGGCAGATTCATCATCATCCCTTTCACATCTCACCTTTATATAAATGTGAAGAAGTTTTGCTTTAGAATTTAAATAAATCTATTTATTTATTCATGACTCTCTTGTTCCTTCTCTCTCTCTCTTTCTCTCTCTCTCTCTATATATATAGGCTATATATATAGTGTGTGTGTTTGTGCGTGTGTAGTGCAACTCCAAATTGGAAAAGGGTTTTTTCCATAGGTACATAGTTCAAAACGTATGATGATTAGGTTTACAACTCATAAAAAAACCAGCATCTCAAAAATTTTCATTTCTTAATAAAATAGTTAATTAATATTCATAATTTTATTCGGTATTTGGAATTGTGACAGGTTTTAGATCAACACCCTCACAGAAGGTCATCGGTGATAGGGCTGGCTGTTTCCCAGCTGTATCAAAGTATATTTATGGAAAGTTGACTGGAAGGGAAAAGTGTGATAGCTGAATCAAGACCTTGTCAGAGCTTCACAAAGAGTGCAATGAGGCTGAAGTCAATGCATCTAGAGCCACCATGCAGACGTCTTCAGGAAATGGGCTACAACTGCTGCATCCCTAGTATCAAACAACTCCTGAACCTGAGGTGTTAGAAATGTCTTACCTCGTTTAAGGAGAAAAAGAAGTTGTTTCAGATGAAAATAAGTTTTCCATTTCATTTGGCAATCTAGATCCAAGAGTCTGGAGGAAAAGAGGAGAGACACAGCATCCAAGGAGCTTGAAGTCCAGTGTGAAGTTTCCACAGTCTGTTATAATTTGGGGTGCTACAGTATGTCATCTCCTGGTGTTGTTCAAGTAGGCATCTAGCACAGATTTTTAGAGCAATTCATGCTTGCATCTGCTGACAAGCTTTATTTAGATGCCAATTTCCTTTTCTAGCGGGACTTAACACCTGCCACCAGTCCCAAAACTACTATCAGCTGGTTTGCTGACCATGATATTACTGTGGTTGATTGCCCAGTCATCTAACCTGACCTGAACCCCAAAGAGAGAATCTATAAGGTATTGTCAAAAGAAAGATGGAAAACGCCTGACCCAACAATAAAAATGAGGTGAAGGCTGCCTTCAAAGCAACCTGGTCTTCAATAACGCCTCAGCATTGCTTCAGGCTTATCGCCTGCATGTCATACCACATTGAATTACACACTGTAATTGAGGGTTAAGGGCCTTGCTCAAGGGCCCAAAAGGGACAACTTGGCACTCATGGGATTTGAACCTAGGATCTTCCAAACTGTAGTCCAATGCCTTAACCACTGAGCTATCCCAGTTCCACTTTTATAAATTCTTTTTTGATTGGTCTTTGGAAATATTCACATATTTTACAATGCAGGATTATGAACTATACAGAATTATCAAAATGAAAACAAAAAAGGCTTGAAATATTTAACCTGATGTAATAAATCTAAAATATGAGTTTCTCTTTTTTAATTCAATTATGAAAAAAAGTCTTTTCCAATTTTTAGAGATTCATATATATAAGTTGTTCCATTTGGAATCCATATAGTGCTCATCTGGAGTCTGGAACAGACATGCTTTAACTTGTGCTTGTGTCATTCGAACCAAGTCATTAATGTAATCCCACTGGCTTGTTCAAGCTTAATCTTTTTCAACCCCCCCCCCCCCCCCCTTTTCTATACTGTACCCTGTCTGACTGCTTACCAACTAGGTCAGTTTTATACTTGTATCAAAATATATTATTTCTTTAACTTCAACACTACTCTGTTTTCCTTTCTATTCTATTCTATTATTTTCAGTGTTTTAAGAGCAGTTCATGTGAAAACGACAAAGTCATCCGAATTAGTTTTTCACACATTCCTGGCAAATATCATGTTAAGAGTAGATCTGGTTTAATAGGACTGAAATCTTAGAATAAATGCCAGAAGCAGATTTTTAACCTTCACCCTGCACACTGTGAAGACTTGTCTGCCTCTAATGTGATGACTGAGACGCGGTGCTCTGTGCAGCTTATCATAAATCTAGAGACATTTTTTCCCAAGGTTATACTCAGGAAAAAAGCAAAGTTTGAATGTTACCCAGAGTGGAAGTAAAAAATACAGCATATTTCTGTTGAAAAGTTTATGTATCTCATCCCGGTGAAGTGAAAACGGTGCAAGGGTTTCAGAGAAGGTTTTATCATTTAAAATACCAACTGATATGTTTTTGTTCTTCAGCTGCAATCCATGGATGGTATTAGTGTATGTACTGTGGGGTATTTTAAGAAAAGTACACCTTATTACCAGACGGAAAGATTAAACTTTTTTTTAAAAATTTAATAGAAGTAACAGTTCACTGGCTGAAATGTTGGGGGAAAAAACATAAAACCTTTAGCTACAGTATGCTAGTTGGATAATGTAAAAAAAAAAATCCACTAAAGACTCTATATTTCTGCAATAAGTTAAATTTATTTTCTTCTTTTAGTTTATTACCTCTTCTTTATTTTTTCTTTCTTCGGGCCAATTAGAGAACTTTGTTAAAGCTTGATAAAACTGTAATGCTCTTTCAGTGATGAATACTGCTGTTATACTGGACACCCGTTGCAAATCTTGCCTTTAAGCGATATTTAGTTCCATCATCATGAATTAATGACTAATTAATCGCAGAAATGTAATGTTTTTCAGATCAGATCTAAGGCACTTTTGTATATTTTCCTGGATCGGATATATATCCTATGATATAAGATATCCTCTCCAGAGAAAAATCCCCAGAAGTTTTTTTTTGTTGCTAAAATCACATCTGTTGATTAAAATGAATGAGTGGTCGTACAAATATGATGTGTTTATACCAGATTACATGAATAGAGTTTTATCAATGTGTGGCATTTCAAAAGACAGACATATGCACATCATAGTCAGATAAAAGTCACTTGTAATAATCAACGTAAACCATTGTGGCATGCAAATCCAGTCTGATTAATGCAACTTGTAATGTGAACATAGCCGAATGCATCTTGTTAGTGTGATCCGCTAACTCGCACATAAGTACAGCATGCTCAATTATGCACCTTTGGACTTCAAGCCTAGTGATGGGATTCAAACTTGATTCTCTGTAGCAGATTGAGACGGTTAGAACGCCCACACTAGTAATATATTACTCCTATTACTCTGTAAAATATTTAAATAAAAAGATTATTTAAAAAAAAAAAAAAAAAAACTACCTGACGTTGGAGGAAATAAAATCTATCATTATTAGTTTTTTTTCTTTAATCCCCATTGGGGAAGAACTTACTGCTTTCTGGATATTGACCGTGGTCAAAAGCTCGAACCATGTCCATTTCTCATGCCATTCCAGAAAACTGTCTCTAAAAACAAAAGTTTTTTTTTTACAGTTTCATCCAGTTTCTGTAAGAAAATATGCACTGTCGATGTACTAAACAACATATATTGCAGTTTATATTGAGTGCATAGCTTTGGTCCCCACACATTCCAAGAAAACTGCCATGTCCATGGAAAGTCTTCGACATTCATCCCTGTTAAGTTCCGCCTCCTCACACTGGTGTCATCTTACGCGTCACTCGCATCCCAGGCCATCGCAGTGAAATCCAGATCGGTCAGGTTGACGGTGTAGGGTCCGTCCACTCTCTCAGGCCCTGCACCCTGCTGCTGAATGCCATTGCTTTGGTTGTTGTCTCGCCAGGAGTTCAGCGGTCGGATGGCTTTCTGGAAGCGCTGAAAGGCAAAGGGACATTAAGAAACAGAGCTTACAATAAACGTCTTTCATTATTTCAAAATGAAAAATAATTGATTGTATGGTTTCCAGTTTGAATCGTAGGTTTTTCAAAACTCACTTCCTTCATGGTACCAGGCTCCTTCCAGACAGCCACGATGCCCCAGATGGGGATCTGCAGGCAGCAGACAAGGCCCATACACACCCCGAGGCCTTTGCCCCACGTGGGGTACTGATAAGAACCGTATTGCAGGGACGTTCTGTACATCTCGATGAAAATGTAGGTCAGGATGAACTACATGGGGTTAAAATGCAGAACATAGACATGCAAGTCATTAATACAATGAATAGGAAAGCAGAGAGATAGAATGTCACAGGTACACTAAATTATTTAACACAAGCTGATGTGGGGTTATTAAAGCCTTGGTCAGGTGCATGTTTATTTTTGCTCTGGTTCAGAAGGACAGGACCCCTCCATGCTTGCTTTGGGTTAATTGGAATAAAATTACACATTTAAAATACTACTGAATGTTATTTTAAACACTTTCTTTTTCTACTTCCATTAAAAACAGCAGCAGCCTATGCTTATAATGCAATGCCACAATACTGAACAAGCATGCAGTATAACTGTGACTTCCTCCAAAACCTACTCCACCCCAAACACTGTACTCACCAGTAACAGGAAGGGTGTGCAGAATACCCAGCATGCTTTGAAGTAGAGCAGCAGTTTAGTGCACCAGGACGGGCAGGGACGGATCATGTCCTCTATGTCCTGGCAAAACTGGTCCACACCTGAGTTAAACAAATCACATGCAAATGAACTGTTTAAACACTGGTCATCATATTTGGTTCCACAATGTACAGAATGAAGACGTGGCAGAGAAAGGGTACAGCCGCTAAATTTACATGCATAATATTTCTTCAATCTGATTGAAAGCATTCTGATTTAAGACTCCAACTGAACCGTTTACATGGATGCTGACCTAATGTACGAAAGGAAGTTTACATGCACAAAGAACTTTTTTGCATTGAATTAAAATTTTTTACTTAATTCTAAGTTTGGTTTCCCATCTTTTCCAACTAATCCCACCTTTTGTGTTATGATTGGTTACAAGAATTCACAAAGATTTAACTTATGAACCTTCAAAGATACGAACATGTGTCACAATCACGGACATTAGATCACACAATTGGACTTACGAACAAGCTCTCGGAAAGGAACTTGTTCGAATGTACTTCGTATGGACTTACTGTATTTATTTTAACATGAGAGAAACGATCAGATGCAGCAAATATTTTCCTACTGAACGGATTATCAAAGTTTACACCATCCCTCTCACTGCAACTGAAGATTGGGCTTCCAATTGGAACTATCCGATTATTAATGCAATATTAGGCTCCTTGTAAACGCACCTATTGCCATGCAGATGTTAATATTGACTTATCTAGTCTATACATTTTTCAACATCAGCACCGATGACTGCTACATAATGAAAGCTAATACATGCTTCCTTAGAGATATATGAAGCAGCCATTCACATCTATTCAAACTGCTGTTCATGCTACAGTATGTCACAGGGCAGTGTACCACTGTTGGAGGAAAGTGTTATCCACTGTTTTTTACATATACAGACAACAATGATTCATTGCATCACTGTGATTGACAGACAGGAGAAGAGAAAGTACGGCATTTCTTCCACCCAGGGGACATGGACAATTTTGCATTCACATATATTAACTAAAATATCTGTTATTTATTATCAGTTATTGTATTTGAAAAGTTTGATGTTTCTTGGTAACACGCAGAAGAGACAATCAGGGGTTCACAGCTGTTAGAAGTCAAAATGTCAGCATGGTAGTGACTAATGCTTATTAGATAACTGAGAAAATATGAATACAGTATCTGGCACATCTGGCATGTTTAATAATAAAACTCTGGCAAATACATCGAGCTGTGATGACCTCTATCCAGATAAAAACCTCTTATTATGATGCTTATATGTCCATTAAAGGATGGTGTTATAAGTGTGAGATGAGATGGAGGAAGAGTGGTGGAAGACACACCGTAGAAGAATGCCATGCCCAGACACATGAACAGAGTGATGATGATGAGACCGAAACTGGTGCTGAATGAGTCTATCAGGGTGAACCAGTAAATCCCTCCCTGTTAATGGGAAATGCACAGGAGATACTATCAGTCATGTTCACATGCACATTTAACAACAGTTTTTATGTATTATTAATTTACTAGAGCTCGTTAACACTCACATTAGTGATCAGTAACAGGCCCATCAAGTAGAAGGCGAAGCAGAGCAGGGCCAAGAAAATGGACTTCTGCTTCATATTGCCTCTGAGCTGAGGAAACTCATCCAGTACTGCTGTTGTAATGCCCTCCATATTACCAAACTAAAGAAAGAGAGAGGGAGAGAGGGAGAGACAGATATCAGCTCATCAGGAAGTTACATCATTATCTGGTGCAAAGCTAAAGCAAACCACACCGCTTAACAAATGTGTGTACTAAGAACAATGTTGTAATAACAATGTCTTGACAAATGCTTTATAGTCATGGAAAAAAAACATCTCTCTAACAGCAATTGTTCACTTGGTCCCTTTGAGGGAACCTTTAAAGGTTCTATGCAGAATTTTGGAAAACATCAAGTAATTAAAAAAGCAGAATGAAAAAGTGCAACAAAATGTGTTCATTGCTTATTTGTCCAGTTAAATATGAAGTCAATCAGCCAAAACCATGTTTGCTTTGCATCATCAGAGAAGGTTATCTCTGTCTCTATTTCATAAACACAGTTATAATGAAACCGTTCACACAAATAGCTGTGATTGTTTAAAGGAAAATGTAAAAACCCTGTAAGACCCTGAACCAGAACCCAGGGCACTCCGTACTGATTAAACAACTGCGGTATTATATATATAGTATAATTAATTTATTGTTACAATTGCACATTAGTTACACATTTCTTTTTCTTGTTATGCTGTTAAAAATCGAAAGGAATTAATTATATGTAAAATAAAAGTTTTACATTTACATTTAGGCATTTGGCAGACACCCTTATCCAGAGCGACTTACATTTTTATCTCATTATACATCTGAGCAGTTGAGGGTTAAGGGCCTTGCTCAAGGGTCCAACGGGGACACTTTGGTGGTCGTGGGATTTGAACCTGAGACCTTCCGAACCATAGTCCAATGCCTTAACAAGTCTTTTTAATTGGACATTATTCTATAAACTTCAGCTGACAGTAAACCAAGATTTCAAAATTTTACATGATCTGTATATTTACTGACATGTTGTGGCCACATGTGTGGTTTATCCCTGTAGTATCCAGTATAAAGTCTTTAAAACTTTAAACAGGTAAACCAGGGCCAAAACTAAAAATGTAAAAAGCTGTGTATTGTTTTTGACATTTGTAGTACAGTATTTTCATATTTAAGTATAAAGTTAAAATATATTATGAGCAGAATGAGACAATATTACAATAAAACGTACTATAGTTCCTATTGTGTTCTTTTTGAAAATTGTGTTCATATTACCATTAGAAGTAAAGTTTGGTTTTAAAGTAAACTTTATTAACTATATTAAGCTGAACAGAGATCCATTTTAAATAAATGTGCGTTACCAGTGTGTCCACTCCTAGCATAAAGAGCATCAGGAAAAACAGAATGGCCCAGAAAACTGAACCAGGCAGAAGAGCCAGGGCTTCTGGGTAAGCGACAAACGCCAAGCCTGGACCTGAGAAATGATTAAACAGACCAGGATCAGTTAGCTCATTTTCTTGAAACTCAATATGTCATGTTTCAATTAAACCGCAATAACAAAAGCAGAGTGTGGAAGAATGGGGAGTGTCTGCGGACTTGTGTAATAAAAACACACTGAACTGGGTTACCTGAATCGGCAACCATCTCCACAGGAACACCCTTCCTCCAGGCCATGTGACCTAGGATGGAAAAGATAGCAAAGCCTGCAAAGAAGCTGGTGGCACAGTTGCCTATGGTGATTACAATGGTGTCCCTGAAAAAAAGAATTATAATTTAATCACTGAATTTGGGCAAAAAAAAAAAAAAAAAAAGATTATACACAATAATGGTCTAACCTGATAACATTATTGTCAAATTTATTGTAGGAAGCCATAGAAAGAAGGCCTCCTACGCCAATGCCCAGTGAGTAGAAGATCTGTGAGGCTGCATCATTCCATACCTAATCAATCCCACGAAATCACAATAAATCAGATTTTCCGAATAAATGTATTTACTGCAATATATAAAAGAATAGCTTTGCTGCTCGTACCTGTGCGTTAGCTAGCCGCTCCCAGACTGGAGTGAGATAAAAGGCTACACCTTGGAGTGAGCCCTCTAAAGTGGCTCCTCTGATGATCAGAACGATCAGCACAATGTAGGGGAACGTGGCTGTCACATACACCACCTGGACAAGAGGAGTGGATCTTAATGAACCTATAACTGCAGTTCAAATGTAGATAGTGCTGTAACAGCTAACACACTGCGATATGATTTATATGTGACAACATGTATGTACTGTACAGTATGTAGCTAAATACTAAATACAGTTGCAAAACACTAGATAAAAGCCGTTAGCCTTCCACATCAAAATTGCATATGCTTTATGTCATATCTGGAGCTATACAGGGACATTACATTGTCATAACAAAAAAAGGGGATCAGACTGAATTGGTTAGCACAAGTGGGCCGGACTGAGCGGATGAACCTGTGCATATCAGGTTCAGAGTCAGGCTTAGTGGATCAGACTGAGTGGGTGCTACTGTACCTTGCCAGAGCTGTGAATGCCCTTCAGTATGCAGAGGAAAATGATGACCCAGGCAGCCAGCAAACACAGAGCAAGTTGCCACCTGACTGGCCCAGGATCATCCAGGCCCCGACTGTTGACCACGCCCAGGACACGTTCACTGCAGAACACAAACACAAAAAGAGAGAGAGCGAGAGAGAGAGTTTTATACATACACACACACAATGAGCTCATGTTTAAACACCTGTATTGTTGGCTCGTTTATGTTTATGTTAGTTATTTTTAGCAATTCAGTTAATTAGAGAAATGAACAAAATGGTGTTTGCTGTATTTTTCCTTACACTACTGGTGAACATCTGAACAGTTATATTCGACATAACATTAATGCATGATATGTATATAGTAAAAACTATCTTAGGATATTAAAAGATAGTATATTAACACATTTAAAATGTGTTTTTTTGAAAGCAGGAAAAACTAAATGTTGTTAAACCAAGAATGATTATTCTTACACAAACAATTTAAAAATAATTTATTGCTTACAATATTGCTTCTATTTACAAGATTGCTTCTGAAACCAACCTAAATTAAACTATTAATTTGACTTAAGTACTTCAATTACTAAACCTAAAATTTCTCTTTAAAAAAAATAAAAGGAAAATTTTAAATAATATTTAAAAAAAATCAATACTAGTGAAACCTGTTAAAATCCCATCAGGGGGTGTTATTCAGTTCACCCTGAAGCATATTAATTTCCAATGCACGCTATTATAAATGATTCATTAATTATAAAGATATAGCAAATGTCTCGAAAAATCCTTACTTCCAGAAGACCTCAGACGCACTAAGGGCATGCGTGACATTGGTGTTGTTCTGTGGATCACAAACAAACCAAAGTGTAATAATGAATAAGGTTTCATGGACATGAATAAGTACAGTCTAGAACTAGCCTCCTTTTGATTTAGGAGTTTATAACGAAAAGTAATTCTACAATATTTAGACCAGACATATAGTCATATAGTACACTCACCGTGCAGATTGCAGCATTAGCAATAGCATCGCAGGACCATGGCAATGGGCTCTGGAAAGAACTTCCCAGATAATAAAACGTCCAGGCGATGATGACATTGTAGTAGAGACACACAAGTGTGGACACACACAGCATCCCGATACCAATTCCTGGAGAAACACACAAAAAAGATTCCTTTAAAACTCTGATTTTGAATTTTAAAAATCTGATTAATCCAAAATGAAATTTCTTGTCATAAATACACTTTCAACACATTATCTTGTCATGTTAGTGTACAATAAAGATGCCAGATTAACAATATATGTCCTGAATAAAGTGATTGCTGAAACCCGAGAGCTATTTAATCTAATAAAAGAAATCATGAACATGAGTGAAGAAATAGTACTAACACATTTTTATTGCACATGTAAATACATTTCATGGCTCTATTAATATGCAGTTAACTCAAACTGAGTTCAGATTTTTCTCCAGAACACTTTGCATGCAATAATCTAATATTAACGTACAAGATCCACAATTAGCCCCAAAATCAAGCGGATAGATGAACGGCACTCTATTGTACTGGTACCTTTGAGGAGCGGGCAGCACTTCCAGACGGTGATTGGGCCAGCGGCTCCGTACTGCCCCAGGCTCAGCTCCATGAGGAAGAGGGGCATGCCCGTGAAGAAAAGCATGATGAAGTAAGGAATGAGAAACACACCTGTAGCAGCACAAAAAAATATCCTTATTACTTGCATTATAATTTGCATAAAGCAACTACTATAGTGGATCTAGAAAACCTCCTGTAATTCTAACAATGTTACGTACAGTATGTGATGATCGGGGGGGACGAATCTGTAGCCCCAAGATGAGATCACATGTCTCGACTTTGTTCATTATTCAGAAAGAATTAACCCTAAATATGTCCCACTTCTATTACGAGCTGACAGCAGAACATAATTATATTAAATTAACTACCACTTTTTAGAATTCCAGACAACCAAAACATGGGACTGGGAAATCACACTGCAGTGGTCTAGATAATGAGAACACTATTTAAAACTTAATACTGAGGTTATTGTGCATGTGTGGTTCATCAAAGTGTATTCCCATTAAAAAGTTTTTACTTTGCTGTAATTCTGATTCAACCACAGAACTGAATGGAAATAAACAGCACTGTTTGGCATCATTTTACTCAACATCTCTGTTAGGGATCGCAGTCTACTGTAAAACTACTTCTATCTTCCAGCACGATTGCATTAACCTACTTTTTTTGCTGTTTGTTCCTTTTGGTGCTGTGATTCATGAGGTGTTGTCTTTCTGACAGATCTTCTTCCTTATACCTCTGTCATGTGCGGAAAGATAGTTGTACGAGTGGCGGAACTAACTAACCGCGACTGCCGAAAGACAATTAGCGACCGGCACTTAGTGTAATAAACTGTTGTTCTATGTAGACAAATGGTGGACAGTCTAGGGAAACTTTTGAGATTTACTTTATATATTTTAGTTTAAAAAATTTCACTGAATATATTGTCGCTTTAGAATACCAAATAGTATTAAATGGCAAGCTTGTGCACTTGGGCATAAAATCCATTGTTTCACACAACAAATAGTATCCTTGATCAAGGGTTAGAGAGCGATTAGGGACTCAGCCTTGTTTTAGAAGTTAGTTCATTTTGTAGCTTGCATTAGACATGAACAGAACAACAACTGAATTGGTTCAAAGCCAATTAAGAACGACTTCATGTTCTGTGTTGTTTGGGATGATCTAACATTATCAGAAGTGTTTTATTGCTGAAAGTGCTTCCGTGACTGGTTTTAAATGTGGAGTTTGGCAGGCAGCTGCTCTCCACTCTTTCCAGCACTGTGGACTGGACTGACCTACTTGCCTTGCTGGCAACCATCAATTAGCGTAATTAACAACTGTTAGAGCACCTGTTATGTGGAGTGATACATATAGTACATAAACATCCCAGTGCTGTTATGCTTTATATCACCACTCATGGATTGCATCTTATCCAATCAGACTGATCAGTCTGAACTAACTGTTGTATAATAAAAAATATTCAGTGCATTAGAAATTAAATAAAACTATATTTTTAACAATGTGAGTGATGTAACTTAGCTCTCAGCCAGCTCTTATATAACGTTCCAACATACACAGCCAAAGCTCCTTGCCAGATTCTGAATAATAATACATTTTTTGGTCGAACCTATGATTAGTAAGTAAAAAAAAATACTTGTTATCTGAAATATTTTCACTTTTAAATCTAAAAGTTGTTTACCTTCTCATACATTCTGAGGTTTTGGGTAAATACTGTAATCAGATTAACACCAACAACCAAAATGTATTACAGTCACTTTTTTGCTGATTCAGCAGTATTATCTATGTATTATCTATGCCTATCATACACGTATTTTGCCACCTCAAGAAAAGACTGAACAAACAACATTCTAACCAGTAGCCGTCTCCATTACATCTCCAAGACACTAATGCAGGACACACCTAACAGGAACTGGAGACTGTCTGATAATACAGCTACAACACATGACCTTCTCTGGGATTGGACACAGCTGTAGTGACTGCACTTTATGCTTACAGAAATAAACTGTTACTCTAGTATCGGGTGAATTAATCACTGAGGTATTGTGTATATGTGTAAATGAGGTATGAGGTAATATGTATTTGTGTAAAATGATTTTAGAATTATTTGTGAATTGAGCTATAAATCTGTATAGTCCTACAAACAAAAACATGTCCATGTCCCAGTTTCAGCCTGGTGGTTTAAAAATTGATTCAGACTATACAAGTAAACAATAAATAAGAAGAAAATTAATAAAAATGATGAGTGATACCGTTATTGTCTTGGCCTGGCACATCTATCTATCTATCACATCTGAAAATTGTTTCGTGCAGCCTGTACTTTCAGTATGCTAATTAGGTGAATCTTCCTTCCATTAGTGATGGGTCGATCATGAACCATTCGTTCATTCTGAATGAATCTTAAATGTGATTCGGGAAGAACGAGTCGTCTCGGGGAATGATTCGCTCAGTCACCCATGCGAAATATCATAGGTTTTGTACAGGAATTAGTTGATCTGTCGATGACACGTGACAGCCCCATAAGCTTAACCAATGCAATCTGGAAAGAGAATTGATCTCTCGAGTTTTTTTTATTTGTCCTTTTACTGGAACTTGTAACAAGCTACAGTATATAATAAAGTAATCCAAGCCTACAATTACAAGTACTTATAGTTTGTTAATTTTCACTCCAATTTTGAGTTTGCTGGTATAATACAAGGTAATTCGAAAAGAATTAACTGATTTCACTACGCAATATTTTATTTAAGAAAAGTAATACAAGAGTTTATCTAAGTCACAAGTATTCTACTCACAATCAATTTTTATTTTCTGTCTTACAAGTGTTCAATTTGGCCACCACCTGCAGCACGGGATACCATCAATGAGATAAGAGAATTCCTCCCAAGTGCGTATCAGCATGTCATGATCCACTGAGTTGATCACTGTCGATATTCAATGTTTAAGGTCATCGAGGTTATTGGGTACATATCCCCATAAGAAAAAATCACATACGGTGAGGTCTGGGGATCTCGCAGGCTAAGCACAAACAGTAAGGTCATTGGCTTCCATCTGACCAATCCATCGCTGGGGCACTTTTTCATTTAAAAAAGCTCGAACCATCATGTGTCAATGGGGCGTTGCTCCATCTTATTGAAAAATGAATTTATGCGTGTGAAGGGAAGAGCCAGTTGTGTCTGCCATAGGTTGTCTTGAGATGTGTCCTGTAATCCGGTTTGTCCTGTAATCACCCCCCTGTGCAGTCATTCAAAACTTAGATAAACTTAGAAAACTTAGATAAAAAGATAACTCCTTTTTCAAATGGTCACTGACTCATTCCATAACGATGCTTGAGAACTGAAGCAATTAGTCATGAAATCGGTTCATTCTCTTTTGAAATTGGTTAAATTTTCTTTTTGAGTTACCCTGTAATTGATTTTCCTCGGTAGAGGTACGTTGTGCTAATCGTAGTCTAAAGACTTAGGTAAATAATTCATTATTCTTTTCTATTTTTTATAACATTATATTTTTGTCTTGTTTGTTGTGTGATCAATGTTTGCGTAAGTAATAGATGTTAGGGAAATAACAAGATTAGTTCATTTTGCTGAACGAGACTCAAAGATCCGATTCTGTAAAATGATCCGAACTTCCCATCACCACCTTCCATGGCACTGAGATCACATGACCTAAGTCCTCATTAAAATATTCTTCAAAAGAACCATCATGGTGAACACAGAGCCAACTTGCAAAAAAGACGCAAGCTTTTCACGAAAACTGCCAAGAAAAATCTTCACTTTTTTAGGTTTCCGACATCTTGTTTGTTTTGACACCTTGTCATGATGCATTTGCATACTCATTAATATTCATTAGTGGCTGCCATAGGTCGGTGTGTACACATGATCAGCCTTGTCTGTGTTCGTATTATTTCAATGTTTATACAACACATTATGTCACATAGTGACTTTATTTTTTTTCTTCTGCATTTTAATAAACATTCTTACACATATAATATAAATTTAGAGAACCATGTGTGCTCTGTGTCTATCTTTAATGAAAGCTCGGGGAATGTACAAGTAATCAGAATAACTTTTCACTATATTGATTCACTATTGTCTAAAATTACATAGGTATAGCTTTGTTATGGACAGTGGATCCATATTTTAAACATTTATTGTAAAAAATGGACAACTATCCTTAGTCGTCCACTATATGAGTGCATAGATGCTTCAAATCATCTCAGAGTCATATAACACACTCTGTAGAGATTACTACTATGGTAATAATTTTAGAACACGGTGTCAGTTTTTCCTACAGTGCAATACCAATGTCAATTTAACAAACCACTTCCCAATTCCACAGGTTAATTACAAACTTGCTGGGAACCTGTTTTATGAGTGCCACAACACTGAGTGTATAGCTATACGGTATTTCCGTGATGTGTTCTTGACATCCAGTAAACACTACAATGCTAGAATGATTAAATAATTGCAGAAACACTGAGTACTGCATTATTTAGTACTTTACAAATGTTCACATGCAATTTCAGCCATGTAGGCCAAAGCTCACCTCCACCATTGCGGTAGCAAAGGTAAGGGAATCTCCAGACGTTTCCCAGGCCAACGCAGTAGCCCATGCAGGAGAGCAGAAACTCATACTTGCCGCCCCACTGCCCTCTGGGAAGGTTGACCGGTGGTTGATGGATGGGCGAGGACGGGGTACAAGCAGGCTGAGACTGTGAGACAGGACTGCTCACACTGTCGGGCACAGAGAACCCATTCATCTGAGTATGACCCTATCAAGGAGAGAAAATAGAAACCAGTCAGACTTCTGTATTGTTTTTTTTTTTTTTTTTTTACATCTACCCTTCGTGAATGAGTCTGTCATGGCTAATTTTAAAATGTATTATCAGTATGATGACACAATGATGACACAGTCCTATTATATTATGATTTATTTGTAAGTCTGGAATAGTTGGACAGCTTGTTAATTTATTCTCTTCTGCAAGATTACAGTACAGGCCACATGTTTGTCCATGTTTGTGGAAGTGAAGACTAAGGAGACACATGTTATTTAATGTCAAATAATCTTGTTTTATCACATAGTTCTATAATGATGCTCATAAAAGGCCAAAGGTCATCATCTTTGTCTGGATATTTAACTGTCCCAAATGTCAATGGCAATATAATATGTCTTCAGAATATTTGATACTACCAGCTACTATGGTGAAATATTGGATTATTGAATAATGTGAATTTGGCATGTTCCCCATGTTTATTTGAAAGCCAGCTAGATTCTGAGCTTGGTAATATTAAGGTGACAGGATTTATGCCATTTGAATCATCTTCTTTGTCATATAGACATTTATGGCATTATGAATATTTGGATGTTATGCAATTTCATCACCAACCTAGAGAAAAATATTTAGTTTGACCTCATTTATCTTTGATCATGACGCACAAAGTGGTGGCCTTCCTCATGCTCCCAAAATCTATCACACAGTGAGAACTGCTCAGATGTGTAATGAGATAAAAATGTAAGTCGCTCTGGATAAGAGCGTCTGCCAAATGCCTAAATGTAAAATTTAAATGTAAAAAAAACTCTTTCACAGTTTCAGTCCTAGAATATGTCCATGCAATCAGGGGAAAAAACCCATAGGTGTGATAAAATGGTCCTTCAGTACATTCAGGTCATCAGCTGACTTCATTTTATTGCCTCCTAACGTCACTAAACCAAGACCTGACCAAATTTAAGCAACCCCAGATCATAACACAGTTTAAAACTATACATTATTTGCTTGATACGGTAATAATTGCCCAATAATTTAACCATTCTGAAAGGTGACTTTTTTTTTAGAAAGGGAGTGTAGAATTGCACCCTTATTCCTGCCAGCTTGAAACGGCCTTTGCGTTTGCATGAACAGGGTGTTACCCTTGACATTAGCAAACTAGCTGGGTAGGAATGGTGATGTCATCAGCGTTGCGCGAGTGAGTATTATAATGAAAGGGAAGTAACTCTGGTTGCCAGGGAACCACTGAAACATGTGGTTTAGTATACAATGTCTTGCAAGAGGAAACACGTCAGAACGCTTCAGCTTATTCACGTACTGTATCTCTCGCTTGAGAGTAGATGTGGCGGATAAAAAAGAAAAATGCACATTTGGCATGCGATTTACTAAAATGCTGAAGAGAATGGTAAAAAGGTGGAAGGTGGACAAATCTACAGTCACAGACTAACTGTTTTGCATACATTATCATTTGCTGAATCAATGGAGTCAACAAAAGATCTAGATCTGGAGTGTCAGACCATTTTAGAGTCGGAAAAAGAAAACAAAAGTAATTTGTTATTCATTTCAAGAATGTAGTTTTTTTTTAGAAACAGCAAACATTAAAAAATAAACAACAGAAACATTAGATTTGTTACAATTGGTAAAAAGATTTGATTCAGTGCCTGTTTAAAAAATGAAGGAGTTTCCATTCCCAGTTTCATTAAGGTCATTCATTGCTTTCCAGGAAAGAACTTTTTAGTTTCTTCTCATACATGTAGTTCCAGAATTTTTAAATCACAGATTATATAGAATTATTTTAATGAACAGGCCGAGCATGAATCTATGCTATATCCTTTAGGAAATATCCTTTTTCGGCTCCAGCCTGTCTGGACAAGGTTGTGGATCTGGCATGTCAGTTGTGTTAAATCCAGTATATATCCAATTTCTTGAAATGCAAGAAAATATGAAACAAGGTAAGGTATGTTACAGAAAAATTACCGTACCTGCCTAGGTTACCATAACAATAGTGAAAAGTTAGCTATTTTGAATCATGAATCGTGGCGGGTTTGTCTAAACAGATACAATTAAACAAAAAAGCAAAGTGTTTTGTAAGTCATGTTGATGTCTGTGAATACATGACTTTTTGATAGTAGTGTGTAAGCGGTTAAATACTCTTCTTTAAGTTTAAATCACTGGCTCCAAGACATGGTTAAAACCAATACTTGCTTAGTATCGACTGAAACTCAAGGTTTTGGTATTAGTATCGCGCTGTTGTCTTTTTATTAGAACCATGAGATCAAGACCTGTTTCGGTACTTTCTCAGTTAAATAAATTCAAGTTTTGCTTGATCTAGCACCTTAAACATCCAGGATGCATCAGTTGCTTATAGACTTACCTTCCTCAGTCTACACCAAACTTTTACTCGCCTATTAGTCGCTCAACTGTTTAGGACTAAAATTCCCACAAACAGTTTTGTACCCGAGTGAAAGTAGACTTAAACACCTTTCCTGTTATGGTGAACTTTCAGCCTTGTAACACACAGATATAGCAGGGATTGATATATGGTCATGCCATCTTGTATCACCCAAATGAGAATGGGTTCCTCTTTGAGTCTGGTTCCTCTCCAGGTTTCTTCCTCTTGTCATGTAAGGGAGTTGTTCCTTCCCACAGTCACCCTCGGCTTGCTCATCAAGGACAAACTGATTGTTATAGTTTTTCCTTACTTTTTTTGTTATTATTATTTATATAAATTTTTTGGTTTTAATAATTCTGCAAAGCTGTGGCAATGACCATAAAAGCACGACACAAATCAAATTGAATTGAATTATTAGTTTTTCTGTATTTACTGTACATATATCATAGTAATTACCGGGTAATATGGTTTGACATGAACAACTGATAGTTAAAGTGAGGAAATTTAAGGGTTATTGAGGCTGAGATTAAAAGAAACAAACTGTAATGTGGATTTATTTTGAATGAATTAAATTCAACTGATTGGTTCACTGACATCCTGCGGTTATGAAGGAAATAACAACTTCACAAAAACCTTCACAAAAAGGTTTAAAGTTAGAATAAACCCCTCTAACAGAATGTCCTGAGTGTCTCTGAACAGATTAGAAACTGTGTGTAAGGTGCAGCCCATCAACAAAACAACAAACAAACAAACAAGAAACAAACAAACAAAAAAAAAAACATATTAAAAAGCGGTTGAATTCTTTAAGGTAAATAATGACCAAACCAAAGCCCTAACTTAAAGTTTATTCTAGTTCTGTGAATTATTTGATTCTTTTGTTTAAACGCTTTGAGTCTTCTAAGCGGAAATATTAGCACCCTGCTGCGGCGGCGTTACTTTCTAAAAACAAGTTGCGTTTCTTCCTCAACTAGTCAACTATACACGAAGAGCTTATCGCTTAACCATGTCTTTATATCCTATTCGATATTAAAAACATATATTAAAAAATAAAAGATAAAAAAAGAAGTGGTGTTAACCCCTATGTTCGTCATTTCTCCAGTCGCACTCACCTCTCCGGTTTTCCCAGCAGCTCCCGCTCCGCTCGCCATCATCTCCCCGGGGTTATTCTCACCGCTTTTCTTCTGATGCTCGTTACATTGTTCCGCTAAAGGTTTCATCGGTCCGCTGGTCCAACCTCAAAGCCCGCACCGGAAATCGAATCTAATCGCCTTGATTCCCAAATCAGGAAGCAGACATGAGGCTGAGGTACAAGTCGAACTACAGCTATAGCTTTGCAAAGCGCAGGTGTCGAGTGATCAGTTCGCCATGTTGTCTGCGGGGAGGAGAGCAAACAGGAACGAGTCTCACCTCCAACAGGTTCCTCAAAGCCACACCTCCTGATGTGCTCTCACTCACCCTGTCTGTCTGCCTGCCTGTCTGTCTGTCTGTGAGCCACCAGGAAACTCAGTGTGCAGTAGCTTCATGTCATCCATTCATTCTCTGGCCTCTGATTACTCTCAGATATTCTCAGATATTCTCAGATTTTAGTTTAAAAAAAAAAAAGTTAAACATGTGACATAATTTGTTAACTGTTAAAGTCTTCAAAATGCTTGTTATGACATCCAAATTGTCATTTAGAACAAGTTTAAAAACTTTTAAAAGGTTAAATAAATTTATTTATTAATTTATAATAATATTATAAATAATAATTATTTATAATTATAATATTATTAATTAATTAATATCCGTTTCAAAACTTTAAGTTGTTACAGGTTTACCGTCAAAGAAAATCAAACAACACATAAAGAATGACATGTGACATGACCCCCCTCCACAAACACACACACTGACACACACACATTCAAGGGGATTTCATTATTGTTTTTTTTTTTCTTTCCACATTGTAGATAGGGGCAGGGGTAGATAATTGGCCTTAAACTAGGCTCTTAACCCTCAACTACTCCGAATATAATGAGATCAAATAGGTCACTCTGGATAAGGGTGTGTGCCAAATGGCGTAACTGTAAATGTAATACAGAAGGGACCAATACTATTAAGTAACATACGGAGTCATGTGGCAAACAGAAAGTTTTTTTTTTTTTTAAACAAAATCCATATCATGGATATCAAAAAAAGTTGAACACTCTAAGATTTCATTCAACTGCCTTCAACTTTCATTAAAGTGCAGGGCCAGTTCATGTGGGAAAACTATTCCCCATGCACCAGAACCACTCACTTACAATTAGAGCTGTGTTTTCAGGAAAAATGTGCATTGATGTGATAACCTGGAACCCCAGATCATGACACTGTGAGTTCAATCCTATGTGTTACTGACCGAAATGTTCTAACTTTCTTTATTAAAAAATAGCTCTGATTTCTACTGTGTATTGTTTATATTGCAACTTCACCAAGTGATTTAAATGATCTCCATTATCTCCCTTTTTTCAATCATATTACGTCCACAAAGTTAACAGGTCAGCAATATTCTTCCAACTTTTAATAATACAGTACATACTACTATAATTAAACAATCTAGATAGCTATAGTTTAATCCTTTGCTTGATACAGGCCAATAATTTAACCCTTTTGCAACAGCAACTTTTTTGATTGGGTAAAAACGCTTCTGTTTACCTTGATGACATCTTTGTACACTATTAGAAGCCAAGGAGTGCTCAATATACAGTATGAGAACGCCTTCAAGAATGATAGAAAATCATTCCACCACCACCTCTTGAAGCAAGCTGAGAGAATGCCAACAGTGTGAAAAATCAAACCTTCATCAATGTGGCTACAGAATAAGTTAAAATGTGCTTACACTTCTTACATAACTGTATGTGGCATTTCATAGTTTTGATACTTTCAGTATTGTTCTGTTATGCTTTATCATTCTTCCCCCCATTGCCGTCAAGCCTAAAATTTAACATCCGTCTGTTTTATCTGTTTGCTGGTCTGATGTGTCAAAAACTGTCTTGCTTTTATTTCAACAGGAAACCACACTATGCAAAGACAGGAAATTTATTCTGAAGTAGTATATAATGTATCACAGTAGCCTATGTGACAGAACTAATAATGAATATAGTCTTGTTTTATAATAAATTTTAAAAAACTAATGCTTTCCTGGGCATTAAGTCTATTATTGTTATCTAACACAAAATGCAAGGCAAAATAAATTAAAAAAAAAGCAGTGTGCCCTGCAGACCACTAAGAGGCCCACCAAGTAAGCAGTTACTGTACATTTACAAACAGGAAATGATAAGACAACAGTCAAATAAGACCTTATGTAGGAGTTCCCTTAACACCAACACCTTCTTCTTATATAGTATGTGTATAGTATGTGTCAGTATCAATAGTGTCAAAAGCTGCACTACATAAGGAGCGGTGTCAAGAAACACAAGCAAGTCGACACAACACTGCTCCAAGACCAGTAGTAGACCTTTTACCACTTTAACCAGCGCCGTCTCTGTGCTACCATAAGACCTACATCCTGACTGATACATTTCATGGATCTTATTCACCATGTAGTTAGGAGCATAAGTGCTCTGGGAGAACCTTTTCTAACATAAATCCTTGAATAAACTATTTTATACTATCAGTCAATCTCCACTATAGCCCAATATCAAACCCCTACCCTTAATCTTGGAGATACTGTAGGTTGGGGTTTGATATTGGGCTATAGTGGAGATTGCCTGATAGTATAGAATAGCTTATTCAGGAATTGATGTGATGTAACTCTTTAAATCTCTTTGTTTGGAGATAAATAGGGTTGTGAGTCATTAGCATGAGCTAAAGCTAAAAAAAAAAACATGGTTGAGGAAACAATAAGTGATCATTAAGAATGTGTTGTGTTTTTCTCAACACTCTGTAAATCTTTAATGAAATTGCTAAATCAAACTACATCTCCCAGGTGACAAAGCAGCCTACAAACATGGCCACAGAAGGCTTCAATACTCACCCTTCAAAGAAGAATGTGTCACTTTCACGTTCAGCTGATCACACAAACTAAGACTCAGTTACAATCATAGCCACTCTCATAGTATATAAGGATGTCACACTACCTTTGCTACGTATATGCTCAGGGTTTGCATACATGTCATTACCAAGTCTTTGCTTATTGTGATCCTGTTCTGTTCTGGATTTCTGGTTTTTATTCTTTTCCTGATTCGTATACATATATCCACTCCTGCACCTGTACCTGCATTTACAAGTGGGTAGGTGATCTTGTAACCCTTTACCAGTACAGTAAAACCTCGGATTACGAATAATGCGGTTTGCGAGTGTTCCGCTAGACGAGCAAAGATTTTAAATACATTTTGACTTGAAAAACGAGCATTGTCTTGGTTTACACCAAGAGTACAAAGAGTATCATGTATCATGTATCACGCATGCACTTCTTGATTTGACGCCGTGCGTTTTTCTTTCTCTTGCACTACGGAGTGTGTGTTATGTGTGTGTGCGCGCGTAATTTGACACCGTGCCGGTTCACACACACACACTGTCTCTCTCTCTCTCTCTCGTCTTTAGTGTGTGTCAGTGTTACGTCCCAGGTCTAGGGTCCAGGAGCATAAACAATAAAGCTTTACACCAATTATGTGGTCTTTTGTTTTCTTTTTTTATTATATTCTTTTTATTTTTAACACAGGAAGCTCTCAGGCTTCAGGGTTGGGCCAAGGCCAAAATAATAAACAAAACTATTACCCTGACTCCTCCCACAAAACTAAATATACTAAAAAGAAAAAAGTCAAAACCAAAAACACAGGGGCTAAACTATCTCCCTAACTAACTGAACAAAACAGGAGAAAATGAGTTTATAACAAAAATGGCGCCCAACCCCTACAGCTTCCACATACACAAAAAAAAGACTATTTACACGTAAGTGGGCGGAGACGGCCACGCTAACAGAGAAAAAGAAAACAATAAACAAAAAAGAAATTGACACCACACAGACAATTTGACCACAGGCGCAACAACAACAGCGTATCTTTTAAGCTCAATCTGTCTCGACACATAAGACCATTACTGACAACCCGCGCGCGCTTCCGGCTCTCGTCCGTCACTTTAAAAAGACGCACAGGTCCAAGGACGACCAACCACGGAGCACGTAACAGCACGTCCAATTAGGAAGGGAGAGCAAGAGAGAGAGAGAGAGAGAGAGAGAGAGAGAGAGAGCGCGCACGCTGCAACAAGCAGCTATGCATGCAACACATACATGCCATCGTAACAGTCAGTGTTTGAGTATGTGTGTTATGTGTGCGCGTGCGCGTAATTTGACACCGTGCCGGTTCCCTTTCAGTCAATTCACTCGGTACAACACATACTGTATGGGATATCACGCCCTCTCGTATCCTGGCTGAAGCCACCTATATTCACGCCGTAAAGGCAGGCAACCCTGTGGTGATGTAGGTGTACCCCCGCCTACACCTATAAACCATCGTCGCCACGGTTGACCCTCAGTTCTTACGCTCTTCACCTCGCTGTGAACACCTTTTCCGTAGAGTTTTCTAGGTGCTGCTAGTCAACTCTATATTTTACTTTACAAGACTGCGCTTAAAATCAGCTTAACTGTTCCTGTTGGTGTTAGCGACAACAGCCTCATTTTGGTCAGTCGTCTACCCGCGGAGCGCTGACTTTAAGTTCACTGTCAGTCGGAACATTAGCAACGTCTCGGTTTGGTTTGCTCCTGTTTAGCCGTGCTAACAGTGCTAACCGACATGAGCATGGAGGCTAATGTGGCAAAGAAGAAGTCCGCTGTTCGCCCCTGTCCTCAGGAGTGCGGCTTCTCCTTGCACGAGAAGGACCAGCATGAAGCGTGCCCCGTCTGTCTGGGAGCCTGAGTCATGTGCGCTTTGTCGCCAGCTCCGGCATTCAACACTAGAAAGACGGGTCACGTTCGTGGAAAGAATCCTAGGGAAAAATACAGTCGTTCAGCAGGACCCCCTCCTTTCCGAATTAGCAGTCCCAGCTTCGCCTGTGTCTGCTGACGAGGAGTTTTCGTCAGAAGTCCCCGCGCTAAGCTGGGCAGACCAGATGGAGTATCTCGAGGGGTCGGAGAACCGTGAGCTCTCCTACAGCGCTGGCCAGCAGCCAGGCACCGAGCAGCGTGCTTTCGAAGATGATGACGTGCTTGACATCGGCCTAGAAATGCACGGCTTGTCGGAGGACAAGCATGAACTTTTGCCGCCCACTCAGCGCTCCGCGGCTACTGCGTTAGCCGCTCGGGACGACACTTCATTTTTCGCTCTCTACCGCCGAACGGCCGAGAAGCTGGAGGTGGAGTGGCCCTCCCCACAGCCGGCTCAAAAACCGTCAAGGTTCGCGGGATTTTTTCTCCCTCCTGAACCGACGACCGTTAAAAACTGCTTGCCTATGTTCCCCGACTTTGTCGGCGAGTTAACGTCGTCATGGAGCAAGCTGCTGTCGACCCGTGTATCAGTGCCCGGTTACGGACAATATTTGGAATTGGACGGAGCTGAGAAAGCAGGACTGGTTAGCCCGCCGCCAATGGAGCCATCTTTGGCGGATTATCTGGCACCCTCGCATAACCATGGAGTGTCTGGCCCCACTGTCCTTCCGTCCAAACACTGTAGAGTCTCCTCTGCCCAGCTGGAGAAGATTTACCGCGCTCAAGCGGGCACTGCTCGTGCTCTCAATTCCGTTACGCTGCTTCAAACATATCAGGCATTGTGTTTGGCAGAGCTCGGTTCACTGGTGCCTCAGGAGAGCCCGCTATATGCGCTGCTTAACGAGGTCAGGACCGCGACAGACTACATTTTGCGCTTGTCTCGTTGTGCAGCTCTTTCCCTCGGGAGAGGGATGGCGAGCGCAGTAATAGCACAGAGGCATTTATGGCTCACACTCTCTGACATCGCAGATAGAGACAGGGCCGTCTACTTGGATGAACCGCTGTCTGCTGAGGGTTTGTTCGGCCAGTC
>JAQMYK010000011.1:7725743-7738294 GCA_030014345.1 Clarias buthupogon | reverse complement strand
TGTACCGCCACCCCTACTCGCCTCAGGGGCAAGGAAAAAAAGTTCAGGCTCAGGAATTTTTTCCACTATCAGCCCTGTATTTTGGTGCTATTTAAATTCTCTAAAATAGACTGTGTCATCAATAACAAGCCATACCTGTATATTTTAGACATAACAAAATATCTTTACTTCTGTGCAGAGACCCGGAGCTTTTGCCATGTACCTGGAGCCCTGGCACTTTGACATCTTTGACTTCCTGGAGCTAAAGAAGAACACGGGTAAAGAAGAGCAGAGAGCCAGGGACCTGTTTTACGCTCTCTGGATCCCTGATCTCTTCATGAAGAGAGTAGAAACCAATGGGGTAAATGCAGTTCATAAAATAAAACACAATAGCAGATTTAATCAGCCACAAACTTTTTATTCATCTTTACAGTTTGATCAAAATAAGTGAGATGAGTGGTTCTCTAGTAATATTGTGTACTTTTCATGTTAATAGCATGGCTTACGTGCGTTAGTAATGTAACCTTTTTACTTGAGTTATCAGGGGTTTAAAAAAAGATCTAACTGATTTTGATTAACTTGCAAAGAATATCAGATGTTCTAAATTAACATTGAGTCTAAGCGCTAATCATGAGCAGAGCAGTCTTCATGTGAATAAACCCCATAACAGTAGCACAAGTTTTTCTGCCATAATCAGTAAACGGTGCTGACCAAAATGAGTTTGGATGTTAACTAGGCATTTTCTTACCTTGATAGTTGTGTATTCATGATAAAGTTTAAAGTTTGAAGCCTCCCTCAAGGCTTAGATATTCAATAACATCTACTCTACTCTACCTTCTACTTCGGGAGCTCTAACAAAGACTAATTTGAATGAGGATAAAACACAGCAACCCTGGTAAACACAGAGTGGGAGGCGCAAGTGTATCTTTGCCTTAAAGGTAAAGAGACTTTGTCATTGTAGTGATGCAACGAAATTCGTTTGGTAGGTCTCACAGAATAGCAGCGATAAGATAAGAAATGATATCCCCCCCAGAAATAAGCCTTGAGCTCAACCTTGGTTATTTTGCATGTGTAGTTCCATCAGATAAGCAGCAGATGGCAGTAAAATCACAGATTTATTCACCCTTTAAAAGCGTGTAATAGTAAGAACATGGCTTTTTAATTAAAGTAGCATCTGATTGAAGAGATTAATAGGAGTAAAAATACAGTTGCACACCCAGGAAGCGTTAGGCATTTATTAGTTATGTGTTTTTGGTTTATAAACCAGAAAACCACAAAAGATTTGAACTTGGTTGTACCAGTTATTTTGGTAATTGCTTTCAGATGTTTACACATTCACACAATTTTGCCTTTTACAGGACTGGTCTCTCATGTGCCCGAATGATTGTCCAGATCTAAATGAATGCTGGGGCGAAGAGTTTGAAAAACTTTACACAAGGTAATATTATAATGAATAATAATAATAATTACACTCCTGCAGCTTGCACTTGCTGTGATATGCTAGCACACACCTGACTAAACCAGGTCTGAGTAGCCTTTTCTGCTCGGAGAGATTTTTTTATAATAAATTTTTTTTAATGCCTATAAGTGTATCGATTGATTTAAGCAAATGTTTACATGACAGGTACGAGCAGGAGGGGAGAGCGAAGCGTGTCGTAAAGGCTCAGCAGCTGTGGTATGCCATCATTGAGTCCCAGACAGAGACGGGCACACCCTACATGTTGTACAAGGACGCCTGCAATCGTAAGAGCAACCAGCAGAACCTGGGAACTATCAAATGCAGCAATCTGTGTACAGAGGTGGTGGAGTACACCAGCAAGGATGAGGTGAGGGTTGTGAGTACTTGCAATTACTGCAGTGCATCTTTTTTGGTGCCAGTTTAGTATTTGCTTACATAAATCCTGACTTTTGCGGTTGCAGGTGGCAGTGTGCAACCTGGCGTCTATCGCTCTGAACATGTATGTAACACCTGAGAGGACGTTTGACTTCCAGAAGTTAGCGTCTGTCACAAAGGTCATTGTTAGGAACTTGAACAAAATCATTGACATCAATTATTATCCAGTGCCAGAGGTGAGTTTTCTTTTTTTGTTGTTTCATTTATTTGTCAGCTTGATTTGTCATTATGATTTAAAAAATATATATATATTTTGCTGTAGGCGGAGAGATCAAACAAACGCCACCGGCCCATTGGTATCGGCGTGCAGGGCCTGGCCGACGCCTTTATCCTGATGCGGTTTCCCTTCGAGAGTAATGAAGCTCAACTGCTTAACACACACATCTTTGAAACGATTTACTACGCTGCACTCGAGGCCAGCTGTGAGCTGGCTGAGGAACATGGCCCGTACGAGACCTATGCTGGCTGTCCTGTTAGCAAGGGAGTAAGTGTCTAAACTGGAGCACAGAGTGCAGGCTATTAAGTGTTTATTATACCGTGTGTAGATTATTAGCACTTGCTATAACCTGTTATTGTTTCTTAGATCCTGCAGTATGACATGTGGGACAAGACACCAACAGACTTGTGGGACTGGAAGGCCCTGAAGGAGAAGATTGCAAAGTAAGCTTTAGGCTTTGTTTAGGTCCTTTTTCTATTTGATTCAGTCTCCTGCTGTTTTTTGGGGACTATTGGGAATTTCATTGGTGTACCTGGACATGGCGAGTGCTGTAGGGGTGGGGGGAAAAAATGTTGGACCGGTTTCTGTATTGGGCTGATTCCGGATTATTTATTCATTCAGTCACTGTGGACAAGAAGCTCAACACATGAATAGGAAGAATTAACATACTCCTCATTAACTTTCCTACAATAGGTTTTCAGTTGGTACTTAACCCCGTGTTTCACCATCATGCATCCCACAATTTTTGGGAAGCTAGTAAAATTTACACTTTAACAGCATGCTATACCACTTCTCCGGCCAGAACAATGCTGGGCTGCATATAATGCACTGATACATTTCTTTAAAAAGCATCGTGTTTTTTATTATTATTATTATATTATTATTTTTTTTTATTTTTTTTATTTTTTTTTAAATAAAGGCTGTTCATGCCATTCTTTATCAGTGAAGATGGCATTTGGCCAATCAGTGATGGTCCAGTTGTAGTTATGACACAGGATGTCTCTGGACTATGCAAAGCCTTTTTAACTAAAATTGGTTAAAGAAAATGTTTTTATTAATTAATTAAAAAAATTGTCAGAAAAGAAAAGGATTTTTTTTTTCTTTAAAGATAAATTTTAGATACATTTAGATGTGCTTAACTGTGACGTGTTATTGCAGGCACGGTGTACGCAACAGTCTGCTCTTGGCCCCCATGCCCACTGCCTCCACAGCACAGATTCTGGGCAACAACGAGTCCATCGAGCCCTACACGAGCAACATCTACACACGCCGCGTGCTGTCTGGAGAGTTTCAGGTCAGACAATTGTGTTTTAGTATAAAATTCAGTTAGTTACACTTCTCCCTGTCCTAAACATTTTTAATAATTTCCCTAACACACTTCAGATAATAAGCTAAATCAAAACCCTTTACCTGAAGTGTGTGCATCTTAACGCTGGGAAAATATTAAACTATGCAGGACAGGAAGAACTCCAGGACCACGACTGGGAGCCTTGTACCTTATACAAAGCGTTTCCACTAGTGTTGCTCAATTAAATTAAAAGTCGCAATATGGACCAGTGCAATTATCTATTTGCAAAAGCCTGCAATTCATTACAGGTAATATAACCTGTTATTCAGTTATTATTATTATCTAATAATTGCGGTATTTGTCCAATTGTTTGGAGATGGATAAGTCTTAAGCCTAGATAAATATTTTTACATACAAAATTATATGATTGTTAAACATTGCAGTTTCAATCACAATACAGTGTTTTACATAGAGTAAAATTTAGAGTGGTTAAAACAAGACTTTTTATTGGTAATTTCCATGAGTGTACTTCAGAGTGGTGCTGATTTGAAGAGGCCACGCCCGTTACCTCATCTGTTTTATGACTGGTTGAAAATGCCAATTTGTGTATTCTACATGCTACATTTCTCTCGAAAAGCCTCCAAAAAAAAAAAAAAGGACTTTTATACTTCTGTCTGTCCTTTAAGAAAACACGGTAATATTACTGAAGGTGAATGAGGGTTTTTTGGGGTGTTTTTTCCCCCCCCCTATTCGATTGGTTCATAATGTGCTAAATTTTTGGAATATGAGGCTAATATCAAATGTCCATCCAACAAATAAATGCCACCTTGTGGTGATATTTGGTAATACCGTGTAACACCATTGCTAATCCTCTGTTACAGTACTGTATAGTGAATGGTATCAGATTGCGTGTGCAGCCCCAGATAGAACGAGGTGTTACCGCACAGTTTGTGGGTCATATAATAATCTGGCGATTATATTATATTGACCATTCCGGTCAGAGTAAAGTATTAGTGATTTCGGTAGAATGATGTTCTAGAAATAAGTTTGCTTATGTTTACAGTACTTTTAATTATGTATTTATTGCTTCTGGCCAACATTTAGATTGTGAATCCTCACTTGCTGAAAGATCTCACCGAGCAAGGACTGTGGAATGAGGACATGAAGAACCAGTTGATTGCTCATAATGGATCCATTCAGGTTAGTATTTTGTTTTGGACCTAGTGATAGTTGATCTGTATGTTATCTCCTGAGTGTCTAATTTTTACTTCTTGGTGGGCTATTTTTTATTTATTTATTTATTTATTTTTAAATAAACAGGGGATCCCCACAATTCCAGATGATCTTAAGGAGTTGTATAAGACAGTATGGGAGATTTCACAGAAAGTGGTCATTAAAATGGCTGCAGACAGAGGCGCTTTCATTGACCAGAGCCAGTCCCTTAATATCCACATCGCTGAGCCCAACTATGGAAAGCTCACCAGTATGCACTTCTACGGCTGGAAGCAAGTGAGTCAGAAGTTCTCTATTATGTCATTTGGTATGTTGTTATGGCTATATGCTTTGCTCACACACTCAATTCTCTCTACAGGGGCTTAAGACTGGTATGTACTACCTGAGGACAAAGCCAGCTGCCAACCCGATCCAGTTTACACTCAACAAAGAGAAACTGAAGGCGGCGCAGGAAACCAAAAGCAGTGAGGAGGAGATCAAGGAGAGGAACAAAGCCGCGATGGTGTGCTCTCTGGAGAATAGGGATGAGTGTCTGATGTGTGGCTCTTAGACAGGTTCTCCTTGTTGTCTTCTTTTGTTCCTTTTCAGGTATTTAATCATCTGGTGGTCATCAGGGCTTCATTAGATGAACTAGTATGCCTTGACAGTATACTCTTTACAGTATTGTATCGGCCATAGGATCAACTGAAAACTATTGTGATGAGGGAATTTTTTTTTTTTTTGTACATATGGTTTATATCCAACACGTAAAGATAATCCACAATATTTATTTCACCTGGCTACATGGTGTAACATTTATTGTACAGATTTTTCTTTGTATGGCAACATATGCGTCATATTTCAGAAAGTACCAATATGAAAAAGTAGCCAGGTGACACTAACAAGACATTTTATTTTTTTCCATTGTGATGACAATAAAATTTTGATTAAAACTACATAAAATGATCATGTATTTTACTTAATCATATATGTGAAAATGACAAACTTGTTGCTTTTGGTGCATGTTGATTAATTAAAGCAGGATCACAGGTGTGTTCTTGCAAAGCAAATACAAGAAGTCCCAGGTGGCAAATCACTAAAGCCCCAAGGGACACTAGCGGGACAGGCTGGCTGTGTCTCACAAACAGGTGTTGAGCAAGCTGCAACCTGCACATGCCGTGAGGACAAATTACATTGAAACTTGTAACCATTCATTCGGAATATATGATGTGCATGGAAATATAGAATATGGAATATATGCACTGCCTGATCAAACAAAAAAAGTCAGAAGGGTCAAATTACCAGCTTGCATCATGTATGAAATTAAGATTTTAAATAACTAGAATTGGTTTAAGAGCTGTCAAACACATTTTTAAAACCTGTAGAACTATTAAACCTTCATATTTAATGTTTAATTGCTTGCAAAGACAGAGCTTGAGAAATATTAGTTGCTTCTTTTATTGGATGTTTAAGTGCAAATATTTTTATACACACTTCAAATTGAAAATATTCTTGCATTTATTACAGGCAAGTTGTTTATAATAAATACAACAAATGCAAGAGATTAGCAATTGTAGCTACTTTAACAGGTTCCACTCCTGTCAGGGAGTCATCATAGTCTTCCTTTCAGCTCAAACCAGTCTGAATTCTCTCATCAGCAAAAAAACATTACTGTCTGAACGACTGCTGCTCACTGGATTTAGTTTTTCACAAACTTCTCTATAAACTCCACACCCTACTGTTCTGGGAAACCTCACATCAACAATTTCTGAAATATTTTAACAGCTAAGCAACAACCCACCAAATCTGAGATCACTTTTTTTTTTTTTCTATTCTGATATTTGATGTGACTTTACTTGAAGGTCTTGACCTGTATCTACCACTTATTGCATAATCAGTGGTTGTTTCTCTTAAAGCGGATCTGAGTACTTGTAGTTGCGAAAACCCCTTAACCTGCAGGCAACCTTTTAGATGAACAAACATTTACAGCATTTTAAACATTTGCATGTCTCAGAATCACCCTTTGAAGGATATTAAAACATTTATTTAAAGTGTCCCACATTTTCATTTATACTGATATTAGGATAATGGCTGGTCACTTTAAAAGTAGACCAGCCATTCCGGTTTTCTAAATTAGAGATTGGTAGCAGATTATTAATTAAATGTGCTGCAAGGATGCAGACTAGAGCAGATTTGAAAGAATATTTGGTGGCTAAGATGGCTGCAGGGACGGGTCTACGAGCTTCTTCTGGTCAAAGAGCCAATACTAGGAACAGAATATATCTTGGATGGGGAGTCAGTCCATCACAGGACAACATGCACACACTCATTCACACCTAGGGGCATGGGGAGGTTTCTGGGACTGGAAGTGGGAGGAAGCCAACCAAGCAGACATGCAGAGAGAATACATGGAAACTTTACACAGAGCTCAGGGTGAATTTTAGGACCTTTGATTTCCAAAAGTCACATTAGGAGTGCACACACAATTATTTACAAAATGTATGCACTATAATATCAGAATTGATTTTAGTTTCTGATATATTTCTAAGATGTTAGCAGGCTGATAAAGAGCAGGCTGGTTTCTAACAGCTAGTAGAAATAGGTTACGTTTACTCAGGACTACCAGCGGAGAATTCTGATTCCTCAGAACCGAACCCTGTGTCCTGAGAGCCACTGCTGCCATTCAGTGATTCTTCTTTCCCTTCGTTGACTCTCCCTTCTTCCATCTTTGTCGTTTCATCTTCAACCACAGTCTGATCATTACTCTCCTCATCTCCGCGCTTATCACCAGCTCCGTCCTCCCCTACCGTACCTTCTTCACCTGTTTGATCTTTAACTTCCTGTTCCCTGATCTCATCATCTGCTGCCTCCTCCTCTAGCTTACCTTTACCAAAACTCCCAGTCGAGTCTTTTATCTCCTCTTTGGAACTTGGATTGTGGACGTTGGCAAGCAAGGGGGTACTTTTGCTTTCTGAAGACGTGATGCTGTTAAAGTCACGGAAGTTGTTTTTGGCTCCCTGGATGTACTTCCCTATGATGGAGGAAGTGTTTCGTTCAGAAGGGTTCAGTCGGTTCTCCTCTATGTCTAACAGCGTCTGGTGAATTTGCTTCATCTCTCCGTGCAAGTGTCCAACCATTTTACTCAGCTCTGTGATCCGGTTGCCAACATCTGTACACAGAAAGGGTAATGAAAAATATGAGCATGTGTAATGCTAGTTAGCCTAATCTGCATGTTTGCAGGGAAAACATGCAAACTCCATGCACACAGACCTAAGGAAGGAGTCGAACCCAAACCCTGGCGGTGCAAGGCGACAGTGCTAACCACTACGCCACCCTTCAAGTTATTTCTATTCAGAAATTTATCTGGTATCTTAAAGAGAACCTTGGTTTGTTTTCCCGGTGTTCCCTTTAGACAAAGTTCCAAGCAGATCCCCTTTAAAAAACTAGGACAAATCTCATCCAAAAAAAAACATAAACCACATTATAACATTATAGCAGCTGTAGACCGTTGTTTGTTCATCAGACTCTTTTTTTTTTTACTCACCACAGAGCTTGTCATGATACAAGATATATTTTCCAGTGGCAGAAAAACTCCTTCCACAAGCAGTACATAAATCGTCTTAGAGAAAATCTCGCCATATCAACAACTAGATTCATCTTTGTTAAATAAATTGTCATTGCATTAATATAAAGCTGTGATCTGAATTAATCTTGTGATAAACTCCTAATGATGTGAGCTGTCAAAGAAAATGAAGCCAAACCTTCAGATTTGAGAATTCGACAGCACCATGACATGATGGCACCAACTATGAGATCATTAAGGAGTTCTATACATATTTACTCATTTTTAAATTGGAATTGCTTTATTCTATTGGCAGATCATTTTCACATGCTGTTATGACTGGAGTGGAGAAACAGTAAATCAGTTTAGTGGTTGTGTGGAATGGGTTTATGAAGGTGCAAACCTTTCTTTCCATTTGACCCACAACCATAATACTGAAAGTGAAGAGAGAGAAAGTGAAGCTTCTTTTGTCATACCTTTGCGCCTCGCCTCTTCAAACTCTCTTCTGGCAGATTCAATGTAACGCTGCACTAAAGCCCGGATCACCTGATTTCTGTACGACACCTTTTCTTCTGTCTCATTAGACTAAAGTACGAAAAAGAATGCAAATTTATACAACATTTAAAATCTGGACCGCTACTTAAAGATGATTGTGAAATAATCTCACCACAGAGCCGATGGGCGGATAGTCCGGGGGCGAATTAAAGTTGCAAAAGCAACAGAGTTTTCTAATCAAAGACAAAAAAAAAAAAAGAAGAAAAATCACATAATTTAAATGTGTAAATCAAATTCTTTGCCTTACTGTATATTGGAGCTACAAATTGGTAGCCTACCGTATGAGGTAAAAGAAAGCTTTTGGTGAGGGAATGATGTTGAAGGGGACAGGCATGGTGAGTCCCTCTCTGAAGTAGTTTAGATAGAGTTTTGAGCGAGCAAATTTCCACTCCACATCCGCATCATCCTACAGAATGTGAAATAAACAAAAATAAAGCACCACTTGATGCTGCAAAGCATAACACTGTTGAGCTCAATAGCATACAGAAATAGCTTACCTCAATCTTTTGGTAAGAGTTTGTGATCATAGCAACGAACATGTTGAGCAGCACGATGACGATCAGTAGTGAAAAGATCCCGTACAGGATTCTGCCTACAAACTGAGCTAAAACATAATCAGGCATATCTACATATTGCTTATTGATATCACCAAACATTGTCCAGAACAGGAACTGGAAGGTCTCATTTAACCTGGAAAAGACAGGTAGGCTTTTTAGTTATAACCCTTGGTGCAATCAATAATGATAAATTAAATTCTAATATTATTTATTTATTACTAAGTTTGAGTTTTTTATCAATAATATATTATAAACAGTGCAAACCTTCCAACTTGAGTAGCGTTGGTGTAAGGTACATAGACATTGTTGATGCCACACAGAAAGGCTGTACCAATGATCATCAATATAAACAAGAACCTAGAGAAAGAAAATAACCAAAATCACATGTTTAAAATGTCCTGCAAATTTAGAAAATTAGACAAGACATCTTTTAAGACAATATTACTTCTTGGTACTATCGTTTTTTTGTTTTGTTTCAGATATATATTTATATACTATGGGAGCCAAAACTACCACTAACTGGCTTGCTGATGGACGATGATACAGTATTACTGTGCTTGATTGGCCGGCCAACTCATCTGACCTGAACCATATAGAGAATCTGAAGGGTATTGTCTGGAGGAAGATGAGAAACACCTGACTCAAAAAAACAACAACAGATGAGCTGAAGGCTGCTATCAAAGCAAACTGGTCTTCAATAAAGCCTCAGCAGTGACACAGGATGATCACCTCCATGCCATGCCACACTGATGCAATTGTTGTTGGTAAAGGAGGCATGACCGAAGTATTGAGTGCATAAATGAACATACTTTTAAGAACTTGGACATTTCTTATTAATTGTAAAGCCTTTATTGCTCTTACAAAATATTTGCATAATTAATAATAAAAAAGTGAAATTTTTTGTGTTAAATCTGTCAAACACCATTATCCAGACTGACTAACATTTATCTCATCACACATAGGAGCAGTTGAGGATTTAGGGCCTTGATCAAGGGCCCAATAGTGGCAGCTGGGTGGTTTGAACCTGGGTCCTTTAGATCCATTCTTTACCCAGTGAGCTACAATATATGAAAGTTTCACTTTTTATTTATTTACGGAAAAAGAACTTTTCTAAACTATTCAAACATTGTGAGATGAACGTAGCTTAAAAGATATACTGTATTTATATACTTGTACTATTCTTGTAACAATATATTTCTGTCCAGCAGTGAAACCTTTTATAACTGCTACAGAACACTGCTTTTATACCTCATCATATCATCAATCATCTTTCCCATAGAGATCTGCAGGGTTCCCAGGGACTCTTGTGCAGGCAGGATGTAGGCCAAACGTGCAAAACTGAGCATGCTGGTGACAGCAAAGAGCACTTCGGCTATTAGCTGGGGGTCCTCCTGATGCCAGTCTGTACGGTCTGAGGAAGAATGAGCAATTTAAAAAGCTGTCAGAATCCTCAGGAAACAGAAACAAAAGCGCAACACAGCATGGCTTACTCAGATAAAAAGGAAAATACACAATGAAAACTGAACTTTCAAAGGTTCAAAGGTGAATGGACAGATCAATGCATGTTCATTATACCTGCAGAAACTGTTTTGTTCCCAAGCCATGGCACTAATAAAAAGCAGTAGTGTCAAGCGCCGCTATGTACATGGGCTTCAATCTAACATTCAGTTTCACTGATTGCATTAAAGCTGATCAGCTTGTTTTTAGGTTTTAACTTTGAACTATTTTCCAGTCAACTACGGGTACTTCATCTAGTCTGCTGTAAGGAATAAAGTATAAGGCTGTTTATTGGTTGAAGGGATACTAATTTAACAATATTGAATCATATTATCAGCGTGTGTGAAATTTGTCTTTTGTGAATCTTGTAAATTTACATTTATAGTTAAGAGTTTGTCTTCTTTTTTTGAATAATGAAAGTGTAGGCACTTGTACCTTTTTCTATGTAAAGAACATTTTATAGTATTTTCATATCAAATAGTTTACTATCCAGAATTTAAAAAAACATAAGAATATGAGGAGATTAAAATATATTAGATGTTACATTTTCTTCTTTTTTTTATTGGGGTTTCTCACCAGTTTCTGTAAAGTACCAACACTCTTCCATAGTTTCAAGTGACTGGCATAAAAGGTAGCCTTTAAGCAGAATGACCACTCGCAGGGCAAAGGAGGCCAGGTACATGCTGAGAACCATCATATCCAGACAATTCCACAAGTCCAGGAAGTAACTCCTCAGGCCCTCGATCCAGACCTCCTTACATTCATACCAGAAGAACCCTGGAAAAAAAGCTAACATCAGGACTCTATGGCTTTTGACACTATTGGCTTTTTACAAAGTCAGCGGTGAGCCAGAGTCACACAAATAATGTATATATTGCTCTCAGAGCTCTGTTCTTGTTTAACCATTACACATTTTCCTGGTGTATTACTATGAGGTGACATACAGTATAAGAGTGAGGTAGCACTTGTTTAGGTTCAAATTTTACAGGTGTTTTTTGCTCGGTTGCATTTAGGTTTTGCAAAATCCACACTGCATTACATTATATGGTCATTTACACTACAGCTAAACACCCTGATGTTATCAAAGTGTTGGAGAAAAATAATGAATGGAAACACACACCAGCCACCCAGATCATATGGATAGAGTTGTGCACCATGGTCTGGTGCCTGGTCGCAGACAGCTCCCGAAACTTTTCCATGAGAATCGATTCTGCCAAGAGTGTGATGAGGAACCATAAGTACGAGGCAGAGTGAAGGATGAATTTTATCACTGGAATCTTCAAAATCTTTCCCACCTAAAAAACAAAAAACAAACAAGACACCAACCACACAAGCTATAAAAAAAAATGTTAAACCGTAGTAAAAGCGTAGTAAAATTTTGACCTTGTAGAAGTTCAAGTGTCATTGGAGTGAATACTAAATGAATACTGAACTTCTATAGCAATTCTTCTTAAAGTGGGGTTTCTGAAACATAACCAGGGTCTCGGTCATTTGTTCTTTAGTCTTTAGTTTAGTTACGGGCTGAAATCCCGGCCCAGCATTATCAAATCTGCATTTATTTTTAGTAGAACTGGCTGAAAAAAAAGATTCATATACATATCGTGATTGTTTTTTGTGACAATGAATGTATCGTCACACAGACACCAAAATCGAGTTTTAAATTGATATATGTTCACATTCGAGTTGGTAAAATGTTGCCATCCCTCTATAATCTACGGTGGCCCTGAAGTGCAAAACAAATTAACAAAACTGAAAACAAAAAAACTAAACTGAAAACAAAATAACAAAAC
>JAQMYK010000011.1:7696611-7725643 GCA_030014345.1 Clarias buthupogon | reverse complement strand
TTGTTTTACATTTTGTTAATTTGGTTTTGAATTTGTTATTTTGTTTTGGGTTTTGTTATTTTGTTTTCAGTTTTGTTCATTTGTTTTGAACTTCAGGGCCACCGTAATAATCCTATTGATGGAACACTATCAACCAGTGATTCTGAATTCAAATTTAAGAAGGTCCAAATTTTATGTTTGTGTTTGTATTCATATCTCTATATACGGACTAATTGTGACTATCTTTAATAAATCGTTAGTGACTCTTTATTTGCATGCTGCTGGGCTGTAAATAAATGTGAAAGGACTATGGTTTCTCCATCATACTGCCCTCTCAGTTTAGGTATTTTGCATGCCCTGATATAAGACCTAGCTACCAACTTTTCAGAAAAGCTTGGAGTGAGATTCTGGAAATCACAAAGAAATCACAATTTTGTATGGAGTTTAATCATACATAAAACAATGTACAGTGGAACCTCAGATTGCAAGTAACGCGGTTTGCGTTAAGTGTGGGTAATCGTCTCCTCTGCTCTGTCTTAGTGCGCGTCTCTCACTGGTATAATCAACATCCATGCATGTGTGTACTGTTTACTATAACACTGTGACCACGCGTGTGCATGTAAAACATATTTTATTTTGTGTTTGTATGCGTGTGTGTAAAGCAAAAGAAAGTCTCATTAGAGAGGTTAAAGATCCATTTTCTCTCTCTCTATCAGCCTGCCGTTATATGTGTGTGCGTGCGTGCGCGTCATTGGACACAGTGCCCCCTCACACACACACCCATCCTCTTCTCGTCTTTATACACATACACACCCCTCCTTCTCTCGTCTTCACACACACACACACGCACACACACACACTTTTTACTTTTGAGCAGTGATTCCTAGGTATGCATTCACGCGCGTTTTATTAGTTGTTAATTTTTCTGAAAACAGTCTATTCTATTTATGTGTGTGTGTGTGTGTGTGTGTGTGTGAAACTTAATTAAGGTAGGAGGAGGGGTTACCGTGTAAGACGAGAAGAGGGAGAGGGGAGGGTCTGATTCCTCCTCTCCTCTTACTTTAGCCTTCACACACATACACAAACACACACACAAACACACACACAGCGCCTGCGCGCATAAAAGGAAACAATTATCTGTCGAGATTTATTTGTACTTTTTTTTAAAGGTAAAGTGCAGGTTAATTTTTTTAATTTTTACTTTATATTTTGTGTTAATTATTTTTATGTATTTATTTTTTGGGGCTGTGGAAGGAATAATTTGAGTTTCCATTATTTCCTATGGGAAGATTCGCTTTGGTTTGAAATACGAGTCCGCTTCTGGAACAAATTATGCTCGTAAATCAAGGTTCCACTGTATTATTACTCATATTCATAAGAACATTCAGAGGCTAACACGAGAGAATACAACAAAACAAATGCAATATTATGCAAAATGCAGCAGTCATGCTGGAGCTGTGGAACAAAAAGACTATATGAGCGCTCCTGCACATTTATATTGCCAAAGCGCAGAAAAAGGTCTCAAAATAAAGAAATAAATTTAAAAATTAAGAAAAACAAATATTCATGCATTTACCTGTGAAGTCAAAGTGACATTAGTTATGAAAACTACTGGAAAAGACGGAAAAGAAAAAAGCAAATGTAGTAGTAATAATAATAATAATAATAATACGGATAGTCCACGACTTAGGAATGTTCAAGATTCTGCAGATACGGACAGACCGCGGTTGTACTTCTAGTTCAATCACGGAACTAGCTCATGTGTGTTGTACAAAAAATAGACACTGCAGTACACCAAATACCAATATTTACAATTCTATACAGTACTTTCAGTGTGTAATGAAAGTAAAATGTCTAAAATCAGGTATATTGTATGTGTATGCATGTTGGGGTGCGGAATATAATGAGTCGGCCTCACCGGTTTCAAGGAATCAGTCCGGGAGCACAATGATAGAAAATAGATGTCCTGTAAAGATGTCGTGATGGTGAATAATGCTAATTTCAGAAAATCCTCAACAAAAGAGCGTCTAATACAGTGGCAAACAGCTCTGAGATGCTGAGATGATATGATATGCTCTGCATATATGATTGTGATGCTCTCTTTCTATTTCCCTCGTTCACGGCCACACACGATAATATTTTAATCACGTTTGTTAGCCCTTTGGCGTTCCTGTGGATATAAATAGTATGAATATTATTTCTCTTCATTTAGTAAGAAAGAACTGGCGGAGACTCAAATAATGATTTGACATTAAAATTAAAGCCATTTATAGCTGACTTGTCAGATAGGGGCTGGAGCTCAATGATTTAGCTTGAGACTTGCTTGTGCTTTCAGTCTTTTTCTTCAGCACACTCTGTCTATACAGGGTAAACTATCGCGTTGATTGGGTCTGTTAAGGGAAAAAGAGCTATATTACGGTTATATGAATTATTTTCATTTATCAGGAAAGCCTGTTATATTAATTATTTCCATTTATCCGAAAAGCTTCAGGGTCCAGGGACATGTATGGCAGTAACAAATTCAGAAAATAATATTTTATACACTTATGAGCTTAACATCTGAATAAATTGGGGAGGCTCATAATTTGTACTAAGAAAGTCCATGAAATTTAATTAACATTCAAAGGATACAGAACTACCTTAAGTTTCTAAAATCACCAAACTGACAAAATTACACCAACCTTTGACTTCGGTGCAATCCAGTAAATGAGGCACAGAAAAGGCATGGTGAGAAAAATCCCCACAGACACCAGGAGTTTCCAGATTGTCCTACTGCCTCTCCAGCCAGATAAGTTTCCAGACCAGATAGATGAAAGAACTTGCTGGCAGATTGGGTGGGCTACGAACTGTACATAAAAAGACATATATATTGTATATACAGTACTGTGCAAAAGTCTTAGGCACCATATTATATGCTATACCAATTTTATTATATATGTTTATCATGTCTGCATAATTATGTACAAAATCATTCAATATTTTCATATATAACTTAAAAATTACTAAATAAATAACATTACAGGAGAATATATGCATGGCTTTAAAGACAAAAATATATAGTTACAAGACAGACCAGTTTTCAGATGGAAATAAAAAACCTAATGTACGCTCCTGGGATTTGCATAAAAATAGAAAGGAGCGAGTGTGACAAAGTTACCAGAAGAACTCCAGCATTCTCCAGCATGCTTAGTAAAACCTAACACCTGTTTTCTTATAAAACTGCACAAATCTGTGTCTAAAACTCCGGATTTTAAGCAATGAGTTCTTTCACTCCAAATATTGACTGTTTATTTTATTACACTTTATTACTCTTTATAGAAGTATCTTTTATGCAGAAATGTTTTCAAAAGCATCTTTTGCTTGTGCCATATTTTTGTATGTGCCCAAGACTTTTGCACAGTACTATAAGTAAAACAGCTATTAGGTTTTACTGAGCTTGCTGGAGAATACGAGTTCTTCTGGTAACTTTATCACACTCACTCCTTCTATTTTTATGCAAATCCCAGGAGTGTACATTAGGTTTTTTATTTCCATCTGAAAACACAGTTCAATACTGTCTTGTACTATATATTTTTTTCTTTACAGCCGTGCATATATTTTCCTGTAATGTTATTTACTTATTAATTTTTAAGTTATATATGGAAATACTGAATGATAAACATATATGACAAAGTTGGTACAGCATATAATATGGTGCCTATGACTTTTGCACAGTACTGTATATGTAAAAGTATACAGTGTATTCACATTATGGGCATTTAGACATGTCTCAACATATAAGAAGAAACCAGCCTGTTTCTGGTTGTAGTTCACAGCGAGTCGTAACCGGCCCAGGTTTGGTATGCCTTCTTCAAACGAGTGTTTATCCAGCTCATCTCGGCTGTCTGCATCTTCAAACCCACAGTTGTTGAGGATGGTGGTGACCTCACTCTGATTACGGCACATTCCCAGCAATTCCACAGCAAACTCCTGACAGAGCTCCTCGAGCGCAAGGTACTGTGGCTGAAACAGAATTTATTCATGAGAAGTATTTTTTTTTCTTATTATACGGAAGATCATATGACAAGCATATGATCTACCACATCTAGGACATGTGTGATTGCAAGGAACATTTAAAGGAAGTCAACTTTGCTCAGCTCATGAAAACATGTTTAACGCCTTGTCTATCAAATGTAAGATTAACATGCTTAGGATAGAATTTTAACAAGGTGATAATCTTTGCTCTAACCTTAAATTCTGGCTCCCTCTTAGAGAGTTTGCGAAGATCCCGGCTTAGATAAAAAGCACTCAACATGGCATCCTCAGTAGTGATGGACAAATACGCCCGGCTGGCAAGGCCACGGTAGGTGTTAATGCGTGACAGCGAGAACTTGAGCAAGTCATATTGGCGCCCATTCCGGCACTCAAGACAAGTACAGGAGACCTTATGAGGCCATGGGATGATATGGCCCTTTTGTGTCAGCATGGTCACAATGTCGTATAGATCCTTCTGGCAAGCCAGCGTCAATGGCGTCACCCCAGGGGCAAAGTGAGAGTCATCAATGGAATGGTCAAAAATGGCCTGGTTGAAAGAGTGCACATCCATCTTGTTGCCTTTCTCTTGATCGAGCCGGTCGAGGAGGCGCTTCACAACACGTGGCTGGTTAGTGTCAACAGCCACCAAGAGAGCCTCATGGATCTGTCGGAAATCAAACTTGACCCCGTGTAGTAGGGTAGTCATGGCATCTTCTTTGCCCAGGCGGATGGATAGGTTCAGCGCTTCTCTCCACTGCCTGTCTTCTGAGTCTTCCAGCTGGCGGATGATGCCGTCGCCGGTCCTGAGCAAACTATGGATTACAGACACGTTCCCCTCATGAATGGCATTGATGAGCTCCGGGGGAAAGCGCATCTTTTTGTTCACAATCTCGCGCCATTGCTCTGCCTAAAGGGTAGATATTGACAAAGTAAATGCAAATAATCATAAATAATTCCATAATATTTGTTTCTGTTCCCTTTTTATATATCTGATTGTTATCAAATGAAAACCTACTAAATCAGTCAATAATCATTTGATCTTTAATAGCATTCAATCTAAGCAAACTTGCAGTTATAACTTTCCTTTTTCGAAAATTTGTAGTTTGTACATCTACAATAAAATAGCAGAAAAGCAGACTGAATTAATATATCTCATTGGTATGAATTATATGAATTATAATATGAATTATGTTTTAGCAACGAGCAGCCTGTGGATACAAAAACACATCGTCTTTAAAGTAGTGTAATTAATCGCATTAAAAAATAGCAATATGGACCTGTACAATTATTTAATTGCAAACGGCTGCAATTTATTACAGGTAATAAACGCATAGTCTGGAAATATGTAAAGACTGTCATTAATTTAATTATTTGTTTATATTTCTAAATACATCTGAGGTGATAAGTAAATATTTAGATCATTTGTACCATTATCTGGTGTTAACCTAGATGAATATGTTTACAAACAATTTAATAGTTAAATATCACAGTTTAAATTGCAATATAAATCAAATCAAATTATGCACCTACACTTTGAAGCGGGTGTAAAATACAGTATAATCTACAAAACCCTCTATGAATAATAAACAATTTTGACATTAAATATTGAACGTGGTTTGTATTTACAACTACTTTGAATCAAAACTAATCTCACCAATTTATTTCTTTATTGTCACATGGTTCATTGCTAAAAGTGCTATAAAAACTATTTAACAGCCCACTGAAAGAAAAAAAGCATTACCTGCCCAGTGGCCACATCATGCCATTTTGATTCACTTTTGTAAATTAACAGTCTGTTTATTTCTACCTAAATATACATTAGATATTAATACATAGATATTGGAAGATCACAAACGCTATCTTACCGTGAGGTGCTCCATCATGCCACAAACTGGAACAAATAATTATCAAAAACAATATTCCTATGAACTGTCTTGAAGAAAAATCAGTAATTCCACATCTCGAACATCGTCTACACCTCTTGAGGCTTTAAAAACTGGTTGAAATATCATCAAAACCACTGTAACGGGACTGTGATGTGTGTTTTGTTCACTCCAACAGTTTACACGCAACTGACGAGTCAACACCTGAATGTGTTAATCTGACTTCAATTACTTCCCAAACCAAACACCTTGCAATCCCCAAGAGTGGGAGCCAATTAAAAACACAACACTGACAATATGTTTCAGATCTCATTATGGCCCTTGGATCAGTCTAGGTCTTATGCCATAAACATTTCCATCTAAACAGAAGAACCGAATGCTGTGCACCAGACATCACAATTCAAAGTTTGTTTTGTAGATTATATATATTTTTTGAAGTTAAGGATTTCACAAAAAAAGGTAAAGAAAATATTACAAAACATTTACAACCACTTATTTTTGTATGAACTGTTTTACAGAATTATGAATATTAAAATCCAAGTATTAAAACACTTGAATAATACAAACATGTATTTACCACATTGGAAAAGAATACAATATTCTTCCTGCATTCAGTTTCTGCAATTTTTTGGGGTCTCGGATTCAGTCCAATATTGCATATTTTGTAAACAACACACCCACTATGATATCTAATATCATTGATGAAACATAATGACTTTGATAGTTCTTTGTCACCAGCGAAAACAAAAGATGTCACACATAAATTATTACACTCTTGATTATTCTTTAAATATTTTGACCACCACTGTCCTTCCCCAGGCTTCATACATACTATAATTATTTATTTTACATTTACATTTGCCTGATGCATTTACCCAGTCAGGACTACACTTAATCCACCCATAAAGTGTCACCACAGGTACTGGCGTGCTGTTGGATGGAGTCTATAGGGAACCTGAAGGAGCACAGAGGACAAGGCACCATAAACTCATCTGTACTTGGCTGAAAGGAAGATGATGATGACGATCCAGGCTCTCGCTCCATGAACAAGTTTGAATGAGAATCTAGACAGGAGGAGGCATGAAGAGGCAGGTGGTCTGGGCTGAAAGATACTGCATGGCACAGAAAAGAGAAAAAAAAGGATTAATGAGTGAAAAGAAATCTTCTAAAATTAAATACACAAACACATAGCCATGCATGCACAAATTCACTGTAGCATTTAGGACAAAAAAAATGAAAATGAGATATGACAGTCTGTGGCCAAATGTTTATGGACACCTGAGAACAACTCCATATGTGGGTCTTCCCTAGTCACAAAATAAGAAATATTAAACAGTCTCGAATGTATCTGCATGTTGTATCTTTAAAATTTCCAATTTTTAAATTCAAGAATATTATTTAATTTATTCCATTTGGAGTGCAGACTGTTCTAGACATTAGTGCTTGACCTTATTAATGCTTTGGGCTGGGCAAATTAATAAAATAAAATAAAAAAAAATGAATTAATATTCAAAACCTCTAAAAAGGTAATCTTGCCCGAGTCAATTATTTCATGTTTTTGTTTAGTTGATACATTCTCTACTGTGTGTGTCCCCTTACAAACATACTACTGCACTTGTAGTCACATGTGACGCCACTGCTGTCTAAATCAATTATTACTAAAACATGACAGGCGCACACACGCGCACACAGACACACACACTCTTACCTCCACATATTGGGCATACAGTCTCAGGAGGTTCAGGATGATCTAGGCTGCCCTTTGATGATGATGTGACCTGTACGTGAGGTTTAACAGGGCTGTGTCTGTGTGCATTGTTTTTCTTCTTAGTGGAAGTAATGTCTGATGTTCTACATCTCTGCCTTTTCGGAGTAGAAAACATGCTTGCCTGCTCTTGTCTAAAGAAAACAAAAAACATTTGGGTAAAAGCCTTTTCCAGAGACACAGATATCACTTCATTTGTAACCTTTAAACATAGTACAGAGTGACAAGTTTCTATATTAGACCATTTTGTTTGAGCACAGTCAAAATACAGTACAGTACATACGTTGCTGCTGGCCTTCTCCTGCTTGCCTGGGGGGTCCTGGCTGAACCTGAAATGTAAAACCACTCTCTTGAACATGCTATAAAACAACTGCACCAGACACAAATGCCCCATTTTCAAATAAAATCCTCTGAACTCTGCTAAGCTTCAGTCTCACCATGCTGCAGGTTCTGAGTCCTCTCCTGTCTATCACTACTGCTGATTAAATCTTTGACCGAGGTTTTGTGAAGAGAGCGCCTGATTGACTGTGCGGCTGTCACCATGCGCTCTGCCCTGCTCAGTTTCCCATGATTCTTTGTGGGTTCTCCTGGAGAGCCTTCTCTGAAACAAAGAGTAAAATCAATTAACCTGAGATCCTTAAGCAGCCTGCTAAAATCAGATTAGGTAAACACGAGTTTAGGTTTACCCAGTCGACTGTATTATTGTTGGTTGTATCCTGATAAGTTTTTACTCATACAGTATGAATTTATACCTGCAGCAAAACGTATGTCTGGTTCACTAGACTGAAAAACTACACAAAATATGCCAATTATCTCATTAGATTTAACTACTTACTTTATCGTTTCTGTATTAAATGTGTGTTAAATGTATTTTTGCATAAACAAATAAATTAAAAAACACCATAACAAATCAGAAAACACAAGGACATATCCAGAAACAAAATACCAAATGAGAAAACAATGACAATTCAGTCAAACCGGTAAAGATAGGTAAAATTTGCGAATTAAATTCTTATTGCTGATTCAAAGAGACATGTCACTCAAGACATACTAGGAATACTTTCATGTCAAGTCAAATTTGGTTTTGTTATTTTGTTTTTGGTTTTGTTATTTTGTTTTTGTTTTTGTGTTTTTGCATTTGTTATTTTGTATTCGGTTTTGTTTTTTTGTTTTCAGTTTTGATATTTTGTTTTGCACTTCTCGGCCACCGTATGTATTTTATGTAAAGCATTCATATCTTTCTGAATCTGAATAAAACTGAAGATGCAAATAAATCACAAAAAGAATTATAAAGGTTTCAAGACTTTAATTTATGCTCACCCAGTTTTTTGGCCAAAGAATGTGTGTTGTACAGGAGGACTGGAGATCCATTCTCTTATTGACCACATCTTATCTGGTGTGCTCTGTTCAAAGCCAAGTGAAAGATCTTAAGAGCCTGCCCATCACTTAATTACAAGTTTATGCATATTGGTAAGCTAGAAGTCACGATCGGATTTTCTTCACCGTCATCTGTCCATCACAACAACTGCAGGAATTAATAAATTGCCTTGCTGCATTTTACCTGATTTTTGGTAGTTGGGTTTTCCTGATTGTCAGACAGCTCTTCAGTGTGTTCATCAGCAGTGCGGACACGAAAGAAAGACAGGCCAAACTGGTTGCGCCTGTTGAAGGGCTGACTGCAGGTGACCCTCAGCCTGTCCCAGCTCTCTTCAGCAGCCTGGGGCAAGAAGTCACCTGACAACAACACACATCAAAACACACTGTTAAGTCATTGCAGCTTTATCATCTTCATCTGTGAACTAAAAAAACAACAATAATAAAATAAATGTAAAAAATTAAATTTTATATATTGTCTTAAAATATAGTGCCACCTTTTTTGAACATGCGCACAGTGTGCTTCCCTGTGCCTTGTCGTGCATCAGCAGGGCTCATCAGGGTCGTAGTGGGCAGCAGTGTGACATAAGGATGATCTATAGGCCATGAAGAACGGCCCACATCCACCTGAATGAACGCGGAGCCATGATTTCCTTTAAAAGACAAAGCAAAGGAAAACACTTTTTGTTAATGCATGAAATAAACTAAGCATAAAATAAAATAAGATAAAATAAGCATGCCTTAATCACAAATAATGAGTAGATGTCTTATGCGTTAATTATTACCAAACTTGAAATTATAAATTAAGTTTTCTAGTGGCTAGAGGTGTAATAGTGATTTGTGTATTAGGTAGATAATGGGATGTTTGTGCAGAAAATATGAGACATCTGTGGTGCTTTTTTATTTCAAAAGGTATCCAGTGAGCTGTAGTTAAAACTTAGAAGCTGTCCTGGCATTCAGATATTTAACAGTGACAAACTGAGCTATCGTTAAGATTTAAATAAATTTTGTGCACAGTGGTGTAGTGGTTATCACTGTGGCCTCGCACCTCCAGGGGTGAGGGTTTGCTTCTACAGTGGAGTTTGCATGTTCCCCCTGTGCTTGGTGGGTTTTTTCCCCACAGTCCAAAAACATGCTGTTTAACTGCCACTCCCAAATTGTCAGTAATGTGTGTGGGTTTGTGCAATTTGCATGTTCTCCCCGTGCATGGCGAGTTTCCTCCGGGTGCTCCGGTTTCCTCCATCAATCCCAAGACATGCAAAATAGGCTAACTGGCGTTCCCAAATTGCCCATAGTGTGTGAATGTGAGTGTAATTGTAAGTGTGTGTGTTTGCCCTATGATGGATTGGCACCCTGTCCAGGGTGTATGACACATTGTGCCCAAAGTCTACTGGGATAGTCTTCAGGCCCCCAGACCCTGTAAGAGGATAAGTGGTATAGAAGATGAATGAATGAATAATAATAACGAGCCATAGTCACGTGACTGGGGACACACTGAGAGATGTCAGGAATATTCAGGAAACCTAGAATGCGTTTTAATTAGCAATTTTTACACGTTAAATTTTAGGGGTGTGTGTCATACCATGATATGTCATATAAATGTGTTTAAACATTCGTGCATTACAATTATTACATAGTTTTACAAATTACAAAAACTGTTTTTGTGATTTTTAATGTAACTCAATTTGAATGCAGCTTATATGCTCAGGCGAGTTGAACTTCAGAGGGGCTCTGCAGGGTTTCCATGAAGTTTAAGAATCATAGTGGGGTAAGATACTGCAGACATCAGGGTAAGGGTACTGACCCACATCAATAAAGGCGATGGTGGACGCGCGGTCCAGCTGCAGTTCGGCTTTCAGGAGGCCGCTGCGCTCGGCTGCACTGCACAGCCACGGGCTGCTCTCTCCCCCGCCGGAGCACAGGTTCACCACACGGTGCTTCGGGTCCTGCAGAGACACATATCACTTTTATTTATCTACGAATTCATGCAGGCGGACGCTTAATGTCATTTTAACGTTATATAACTTCCGCTGGAGTGATGCTAAATAGGTACAGTAGAACTAAACAGTTAGCTTATTAGCTAACTTCATAAACATTACTGCTGCTTACCTCTGACGTGAAAGAGACAATATGTTTAATTCTAATTGGCGCCATTGTGAAAGCAGCTCACTTAACAACTAAAAAAACAACATTATTTTAAAATACATTTACGGTTTTATTTATTTTTTTCGTTTTTAATAAAAGCTAAGCGCTTCGAAACTCGCCGGGTTTTTTTTTCCCGCCAGCTGTTTCATCTGACTGTCACTAAGCAACAGTGCCTTTCTTCATGTTTTATGGGAGTTAAAGCGCCATTTTTCTGGCGCATTACTGCCACCTATTGAATCGGTGTATCTGCAGGCTGCAGACAGGGGTACTTGGCGCTGTACGAGCGAGAGAGAAGATGACATCATTTCGTTGAAGCTGTTTCATTTAAAGGCGGCCATATTTGGTGACTCAAAATTGGCGACTACATAAACCTACATGCTTTAGAACTTGATTGTTTTTCAATGTTCAGGAAAGTGTAAAGTGTCTAACACTAATAACCTGATAATAAAACATTTTTCACATTTTGGTTATGCTGTGTTAATAACTTGATTGATCCTGGAAATAATTATATTTAATGACTCTACCTCAGGCGGGATAGTGGCTTAGGGGTTAACACTAACACTAAAAAAATGACCAGGTACTAGGTACTGTTCCCAGTGGAAAACCCCCCAAAAGTGAGCTGAACTGAACCGTGTCGTGTCGTACTATGCAGTGGAAAAGCGCCATAAGTCGCCTTGCACCTCCAGGGTCCGGGTTCAGTTTCCACCTTGGGTCTGTGTGCATGGAGTTTGCATGTTCTCCCCGTGCTTGGTGGGCTTCCTCTGAGTACACTGGTGTGATGCTTCTATCTATGCTTCCTTTTAAAGGCTCTGTGAAGGTTTGGATATATTCCCATGACTGGTTTCAGAGGAGTTGTGGATAGAGGAAGTGTGACAATGCTGATGACAGATATAAACATAAATGGATGTTTTGTCATGATTAAGTTAACTGGCACTATTCATGATGGGTGCATCGCTCCATGCTCTTCCCTTCTTACCTTGAGTCACCCATTGCTCTGGAATAGGGTCACTCTGGACTTATTAGACCACAAGACCTTCTTCCATTGTTCCAAAGTCCAACCTTATGCTGCCCTTCAGTCTGAACAATTTTATTCTGATTAGCTTTAGTAACAAGTGGTTTTCTTATGGCCACATGGCTGTTTAGTCCAAATCCTGTTGGTAGCTGTTTTGTAATGTGTTGGACCGGTCTTAACCCGAATCCAGTAATTGTAATGTTTAATATAATTTGACCCTTCTGAAATGGTGCCTTCTTTGTGACTCATGTGAGTCTATACCATAGCATTAGAATTTCCCTTTACTAGAAGGAAAAGACCCCAACATTCCTGAATGACAATGTCCCTGTGTGCAAAATGACGCCCAGTGAGGTTCCAGGGTTGAAGTGATAGAAATGATGTGGCAGCACAGAGCCTTGACCCCAATCCCACTAAACAACTTTAAATGAATTGAGATCCTGACTGCAAATAGGCCTCCTCACCCAACAATGCGTGACAGTGTCTGACCTCACAGAAATTCCCGCAGGCACACTCAAAAATCTGGCTTAAAGGAAAGAACATTTTCTAATTTTCCAATTTTTACTTTCAAATATATGGAATGATTTATTATAGGGGAGGTCTTAATTGAGTGATAATTCGAAATACTAATTTGGTCAACAGACAGGATGTGAGAAAAGAGGAGTTGTTTAAGGTTAAATTACGCTGCCTGGCCAAAAAAGAAAAGAAAAAAAGAGAGAAATCGCACACTAAGACTTCATTCAATCATCTTTAGCTTTGGATGTTTGAAATTTCCTATGGAATCAATAAAGTATTGCTCATTCACTTTCATCCAGGTTAGGGTGCTGGTGAATCCGTAGATTATCCCAGGAATACTGAGGCAGTCCGTCACAGAGCACCATGCACATTCTAGGGCAAAAAAAAAAAGTATCAGAGCCATTCCAATTACTGGCATGTCTTATTGGAGGAAACAGGAAAACCCAGAGGAAACCCAGGCGGAGACTGGGAGAATTATGCTACTAAAGAAAAGAACAGAAAACGTGTACCTAAAATGCCCAGTAATGGGATTCGAAGGGCAGCTGGTGGATTTTTATTTTTTAAATTATTGTCAGTAAACTGTAGAACAAAGCCGAATAAGCCGCACAGGAGCCGGAGACGCGCGGAGACAGACCGCCTGGAGCTGCGCTGCGCTGCGCTGCGTCCGGGGTTGTGCCGAGAGATCTGTACTGTCCGTGAGCTCAGTTTTGAACTTGCTGCATGTCAGAAGTTGATAGGCTGATGGATGGAGTGTCCGTGCCTACAATAGCCTCTTCTGAAGGCATTAAAGAGCAGTCATCTGAAAGGAACGCCTTGGCATCCGAGACCAACTCCGACTCCAGTTATCTGAGATCCGTGTGCAGCGAGTCGTCTTTCATCATGGCTGAGCCGAAAATAACCGTGGAAGCGCCGTCCAAGTTATGGATAACGACCGTGTTTGTGGTTATGGTGGTTCTTCAGGTCGCCTCCACTACTGGATTATTCGTTTATCTCAATATGTCAGTGGCTCAGGTAAATGACACCACAGGATCACTGCGACATGAGAACAAAACAATCTTCTAAAATGCAACTGCAGAAAAAAAAAAAAAAAGTTGATCAGGGCTGAACAATCTTTCATCTTTCTGTACTGGATGTAATATTTTGTTCTTTCCTTGCTTGCATGATCTTTATTAACACAATATAGTGTCATTATCCCTGTTTTGTGTACACATCTGCTTGTAATACTTTAAAAGGAAACTGACCTCATTATACTTTCCAGGAGCACAAGTTACACATGTAGGCTACAGGGTCAGCATTCCCTGCTTTCCCTGATTTCAGACATATATTACACACATATAATGTATATAAGGGAAAAACTGTATGCTCATCTCTTGTATTCATAATATTATATTCATAACGTTGTGTATTCCTAAAAAAAATAATTCTGATAAGTTTTTCATTTCATCAGTAAACAATAACTTAATAGTTTCAGGATCATGATGGATGAGAACAAAACAAACTCCTAAGTGCAACTGCACAAAAGTTTGCGTGGAAAATGATCTGATCAAAACTGAACACTCTTTCATGTTTCTATGTTGCATACAATGTTTTGTTCTTTACTTTCTCGGATAATCTTCATTTATACAATTCGTTGCTTTAATGCATTGTCATTCTCTCTGCCTTTGTGTACACATCTGCTTGTAATACTCTAAATGGGAACTTATCCAGCACTGACCTCATGATACTTTCCAGGAGCATAAGTTACATATGTAGGCTACAGGGTCAGCATTCCCTGCTTTCCATGATTTCAGACATTTATACACAAGCAAGCTATGTTAGATACAAACACATAATTTCCTGCACACTACATTTAAAAATAATACTAATAATTGATCTTGTAATCCTACAACATTCATGTTTCTATTCAGCACAGTTTTAAATAAATGATTGGACATAATTAGGGAAGGACTTTATGCTCATCCTTTAGAATCATAATGTTGTCTATTCAAAAAAAGTTTTTCTTTTCATTAGTAAACAATAACTTAATACGTTTCAAGATTACGATGACCATGCACAGTTAGGGTTTGTTATCTGCAGCAAATTAAGGTGTTGTAAAAACTATATTTTTGAAAGTGCACACAAAAATATAAAGTGCTTAGTATATATACAGTATAAAGTTCATAAAGCAATATGTTTTAAATCCAGGTTAATAGATCAATTTCATTACTTTCATGTCTTTTTCAGTGTGGAAATCCAAAGCCTATTGCTGGGCTGCAACGAAGCAATGCTTAAGTCTGTGTATTTAATGCATAACTGTCCTGTAAATAGTCTGACCTTGCTAAAAACCACAGAACTTTGGGAGCAAAACTATGACTACAGCTACAAGTGAGTGACATTCCCACAGAGATACGGCTGTTAAAACAATCATCCAAACAAACGAGAAGCACAACAGTTGTATGAGATTTTCATATGTGGTTGTTTATTAAAGTGATAGGCCGGTGACTTTGTTTGCGCAGTGCTACCCTGGAAATTCTGTTTTGGTGTTTTACTGCTGCTGTGATCAGTCTTATAGCTCCAATGTAATATTAAAGACACTAACTTTGGGGTAAGGTGGGGTAGTGAGAGATGACTAGTAGTCAGGAAACCAATGTCAGTCTTTCAATAATTTATGGTCTTCATAAAGTCTTCCTAAGTCATGCATGCTCTTCACACATTTAACTTCATAGTCAGTATTGTATTGCGGTTAAAATGGGAACTGCAACTAAGTCTATCCCACTGGGACAGGAATCACGCTGCCCCATTTTTACCTTTTAAATATTTACAGCAGAGAAGGAGAAGCAACATGCAGGTCACTTACTGACACGATTGCCTGGGTCATTTTTGTTTTTTTTAACTCAATTTGGGTTAGTTAAAAAATATTCCAGATCTTGTTTTACATATTAAATGTATTGCATTAAACATATTAAAAGAAGATCAATTGTTCCCTTTTCCCTTTTCCAAATGTTTATTTTTTTATGGTGAGGGGAGGAAGTTTAGTTTCATGTCCTTTTTTTGGTTTTCTGAAACCTGGTAACCTCTGATTATAACACAAGTGACCACAGGAACTTATCTGCATTGTCAAAAATACACAACATTAAAGGTAACTACAGGATGTCCTTTTATACTTGGTTTATATTGGCATAATGTGTAGATACGATCAGAATTCGAGTCAAACCAGGACTTGTGATGAGATTTACATTTACAGAAGACTTCAAGCTCAGTACAGTGATGAGACTCTAAGCCAAAGCAAACTGTGGTGGCTCATAACTCTCATGAACTTTGAGTGAGTGGAACACCTGATTCTTGAAAATTGAAGGTTAGCTTGTCACCAATTTGTGGAAGAGATACATCAGTTTGTGAGAACTGTACACAAAATTATTAATGAACACCATTTGCACATTACAGGAACTTGGCTGGGAGTTCCTGCCACATCCCCATACAGTCCTGACCTCACTGTAAGCCATTTCCACAGGTTTGGGGCTCCGTAAGGAGTTCCTGGGAGGCCAGCGTTTCAGACGTGAAGCAGGCAGTCTGATTATAGCTACTGAAAAACTTTTTACCTTGATGGTATCCAAGCACTAATGAAACGCTGGGATAAAAGCATTAGTGAAGCCGGGCATTATATAGAAAAATAAAGTTTATAGAGTTTTTACTCTCACGACTGTGTTCTGTTATTCTACACAATCAAAAATCCTGGTTTGACTTGAACACTGCTTGCATTTTTCAGATAACCTGGCTTTTATTGTAATTCCTGTGCCAGAATCAGGAAGCTGGTACAAATTGGGGAATTTCCCCATTGAATGGAAACATTTGGGACACTTGGAATAAAAGAAGTATATGTATGGTGCAGTCATTGTAATACTTGACAAATTGCAGTGGTATTAGAGGAATAAACCCCTTCAGGATATGCTGTTGTCTTTTGAAAAATGACAGTAACTCTGCATTGTGTCAGGTGGATATTCTTCTTCTTTTGTACACACATTATATTTCACCATAATGTATGGAGACTTTTGGCACACTTACCTGGTACCTGGTAATGACATACTTATAAAAATGAATAATAACACAAAACACTAAATATCTTGTTTTGATTAACTTTTACAATCTATAAATAGAACAAAACCTAACCAACATGTAACTGTTATGCTATCAATGCTGGTGCACAGGAGATATGGCCTATATAAACATTACCTTCATATATCAGAATTATGGGAGTTTTGGCCCAAACTGTTTTCAGTCTCACTTGTACGCTTATCACCCATGTCTTGCTAACATCCGCACCCACACCCTAACCAAACTGAGCCTTCCATTAGGCTCACATAATGTTTATGTCATTTCATGGCAGTGTTTCTTTTACAGTTTTGTTGTGATGATATTTCTGGACGTGTTGCAGTGCGGATTCCTGTGATGGGAGGGTTGCAGGCAGCGCTAAACATCTGCTCACACAGCAAACATGTTTTTTGAGTTACACTTTAAAGTGTCCTTTGTATCAGTCTCTGTGCATTGTGAATGATCATATGATCCTTTGAGGTTATTTTGGTTTTAACCCCGTTTCTCATGTTTCTTTCTGGCGGATGGACAGGCCCGGAGTCAGGGTGTGTCTGAGGAGCTGCGCTGTCTCGGGCTGCTGAATGTGCTGGAGAAAGATCAGGAAGTGCCGGATGGTTTGCTACAGCTCTTTGGTGAACCATGCATCAGACTGGCTGAAGGAATTAGGACATATATATCCAAGGTAGATGAAATATTTGGGGTTTCTTACTGAGGATTGACAAGGAATTGAATTTGAATTATGATCACAATATTTTTTAAATATATTTTTCAACTTTTTATGTTGATAATAACGCCCTCTTCTGGACATTATGGTATAGATGGAGTATACTATATGGACAAAAGTGTTTGTCCAAACCTGCTAATTATTGAATTTAGGTGTTTCAGTCAGGCCTGATATGAAGTACACCAATGAAGGATAATCTTAATGCTTCAGCTTACCAAGACATCTTGGACAATGCTATGCTTCCAACTTTATGGAAACAGTTTGGTGAAGGCCCTTTTGTATTCCATCATGACTGTGCCCCAGTGCACAAAGCAAGAACTATAAAGATGAGTTCGGATTGGAAGAACTTGCCTGGCCCTAACACAGAGCCCTGATCTCAACCCCATGGAGCACTTTTGGGATGGACTGGAAGGGAGATTGTGAGCCAGGCCTTCTCATCCAACATCAGTGCCTGACCTCATAAATGCTCTACAGAATGAATAGGCATGCATTCCCATAGAAACACTCCAAAATCTTGTGGACAGCCCTCCAAGGAGAGTGGAATCTGTTATAGCTGCAAAAGGGGGACCGACTCCATATTGAAGTTTATGTATTTGAATACAGCATCATTGCAGGTTTGGGCAAATACTTTTGTCCATATAATGCACAGTAGCTGAACACATGCAATGGCTGGATTGATTTCCTCGTCTTGATCATATGTGCTATTTTAGTGAAGGACATATACAATTGTGGCCAAAAGTATTCAGACAAAAGTGAACTTTTGAATGTTTTAGTGACACTCATTTTTTAAAATAAGGACAATCAAGATAATAATAATAATAAAAAAATTAATTTCATGTAATGAAATTACTACACAACAATCAGGATTTAGTATGAACTTCTTTATTCTTCAAAACCGGCTGTGCATAGAGTCTATAAGGACGGCTTACAGTACTCGTTCAGTCCATGACTGCTTGATTGCTTCCTGAAGATCATGTCCAGAAATTTGCAGCAGAAATTTGCAGTTCACTTGGGAATTCCGCAGTTTTTCCATGTTTGTGCAGATGAGGATTCCCTGCCGTCAGAAAGTTAAAAACCATGCCACATATTTGTTCCATCTATAACTGCTGATCCAGCTGATTCTAATTACACAACTCTTCAAACAGATAGACTTGACCTAATTAGTGACATCACTTGTTTTGTGCAGACGGAGAGATATAATACATAGCATATGTTGTCTAAATACTTGGCTGAGAGGGTGTGTGTGTGTGTGTGTTTAACTGGTGTCTTAACTGCTTATTTATCCATTAATTGTTAAATGTTACAAATTAAACAGTTAAAACCTCTCTCACTACAACATCAGTTAAAAGAATCAGAAATGTAATGTCACAGACTGATAATTAAGACAAAAAGAATGAAATGAGCTGATGCTCTTCTTCTTGTGTCTGTGTGGAATGACTGAAGACTAGGAGCAACTCCTGACACAATGCATATTTAAATTTATGCCTCATTATACAGTATATCATCTATCTCATCATACATTACATTATACATCTGAGCAGTTGAGGGCCTTGCTCGAGGGCCCAACAGGGGCACCTTGGTGGTGGTGGTGGTGGAGGAGGAGTTAAAAACCGGGCACCTTCTGGACCATAACCAATGAGCTACCCCTGCTCCATACATGACAGATCAAGGCTAAATTTTGGGGTGACCTAGACTTAGAATCGAACTGCAGACCCTGGAGCTGTGAGAGAGCAAGACTACCTCAGACTAGAACAATATTTATACAAAGATTTCTATTTTAGTGCATGGCCTGTGCTTTGTTTACTCGGGTATCTAGTAGTTTGTTTTGGCTACACATATTAACGTGCAGTTTTTCTGGGCATCAAAACATCAAGTGGAACTTCTTACTGTACATTCCACACTCTGTCCTTAATACTGTAGTTCTCTTTCCAGTTCGTTTTGTCTTTTTCTCCCCCTCACTCTTTCTCTCTCCTGACATGGCCTATACGCTGAAAACCCTTCTTGTATATTTGATATGTGGCCATGAAGGAAAGTCGATCACTCGCGATGTCAACACTTCTTTGTACTGTTGGCAGGAATTTGCCTGCAGTCCTTGTGGCTTTTGTTTTCTCAGAAGCTCTGTGTCTGGTTCCGAGAGGATAAACGTGTCTTGAATGTTGTCACGAGGCACCGCTAAAGCCTCAGACTCCTGCTGAGCTCTATTGTCCTTGGACAGTGTTAAAATTTCCTGGATATATCTCACTTTACTCTCACACTTTACATTGTAGATTTTTTGATACACATTTGATCACACTGGTTTTAAGGTGGTCAACAGAATTGATGTTCACGATGATGTTAACGTTTTGTTTTTAGTGAGCAGCTTTTCTGATTTCTCGCTTAGGTTACAGAAAACATCATCTCGCAGCACGTCTTTCAAGGTAAGTTTTAGAATTTTAAATCAATAAAACCTGCTTGGTTGCTTAGTGGCTTAGTGGTCAGCACTGGCGCCTTGAACCTCTAGGGTCTGGGTTCGATTCCCGCCTCAGGGTCTGTGTGCAAAGGGTTTGCATGTTCTCCCTGTGTTTGGATGGTTTCCTCCTGGTACTCTGGTTTCCTCCCACAATTCAAAGACATGCAAATTGGTATTCCTAAATTGCCCGTAGTGTGAGAGTGAATGCTGACCAGAGGTCCTACCACAATTGTTAAAAAATGGGAATAAATACAGTGGTCACATTGGCCTCTACGGTCTATAGTTGGACTACAGAGGTTCCTGGATGGATGGATGGATGGATGGATAGATATATACAGTATTTTTTTGTATTCTACTGTAGAACAGGCTTCCCATGCCGCCTGATACAGATTAAACAAGTAACCAGATTCCACATGTTCAAATTGCACCTGCTCTCCTTGCATTCCTCCAACCCCCCCGCACCCATCTTTCTTACAGGAAGACCAGCAGCTGAGCCCCGTCTGAAAGTCCACACTGGTGGGAACCAGAGGCCCTCGGCTCACCTCACCCTCCGAGACAATGGATTACAAGGTGTGTACATGCGCATGTCACAGAGACTTAGGGTGGAACCTGTAATCTAATGTAAACTCAAATAGTTCATTCTTTGTAAAACAATCTAGGAAGTATTTTAAACTCAGCAGTATATTTTAATGTACAGAACCCCACTAGGTTCTTTCTCATGCTGTCTCAGGGAGTTCTTCCTTTCCATTATATTATGGCTCAGTTGGATTTTTGAATCTGACTGGTCAGAAGGTGTTGACTATTGAAAAAAGTTCTATCTATAATAAATAAATCACAGTTTTATATTAATGCACTCATTCTAACCTGTTATTGTTTCTATAGTAACAGCTAATTCTCAGGGACCTGTTAGTTAGACACATGATCTAAGCCCACCAATAAATGGATCAACACTGTGTTCTTATTTCGCATTAAAAATATATAATCGTTAATATTTGGAAGTTTTCCGTAAGGAGGCCCTTATTAAACATTTAGACTGATTTTGTGCTTCTCTGTAAAATGATAAGCTGTAATTCTTTTGGTCATATTAACTGATTAAATCTTATACTACATTGTTGTGGATCCTTGACTAGTACCTCCATACTGTATGTCTGCCTTCAGCTATTAAATTGGAGGCACACAATCGTCTCAAATTGCTTTGGATACTTTAATGAGGATTTCTCGTCACTGGAATTAGGGTCGTTTCCGCGACCCGTTACAGCATAAAAATTCCTTTCTGCACAAAGCAAGGCCTATGAAGCCTGGGGCACCTTTGGGATGAATTGTGTGTCTGACCTCATTAATGCTCTTGTGTATGAATGGGTACAAATTCCCGCAGCCATGCTTTAAAATCTAGTGCGAAGCCTTCCCACGAAACAGCAAAGAGTTTGGTATAAACTATCCAACAAGCACATACTGTATAGGTATGTTGGTTAGGTGTTACATACCTTTGACCAGATATCTACTTACTCAATCTACTCGAATCTTCTCACTCACTCATCCATACCGCTTTATCCTGTATACGGAGTCACAGGGGGTCTGGATCGTATCCCAGGAGACTTGAAGCACGAGGGGGGGGGGGGTGCACCCTGGATGGGGTGCCAATCCATCACAGGGCACAGAAACATACACTTACACACTCATTCATACACTATGGGCAATTTGGGAATCTGCATGTCTTTGGACTGTGGGAGGAAACCGGTGCACCCAGAGGAAACCCACCAAGGAGAACATGCAAACTCGAACCTGGACCTTGGAGGTGCAGGGTGACAGTGCTGACCACTGAGCTACTGCGCCGCCCTAGGGAAAACCTAAATGATAAAAAAAAAAAAAAAAAAAAAAACCCCACACTACTCCAAGTCTCAAATCATGATTATCAAATTATTATTAAAGAATGGACCCTAAATCACATTAATATACAATTAATGAGAACTGGTTGCAAAATAGTGAACAGCATTTTATTATACATAAAAATCCCTGTTTTTTTTTTTCAGGCCCGACATCTTTAACTCCTCAAAGAGAGCTTCACCAGTCCTGCCGTCACCCTGTACGTTCCTGGGGCAACCAGAGCTTCGGCACACACCTGCACAACATGACCGTGTCGAACGGACAGCTGCGGATCCCTCAGACAGGACGCTATTACCTGTACGCTCAGGTCTACTTCCGGTACCTCACATTGTCCAACGGGGATCACCAATCCAGCTCGGAAAGCCAGCAGGTGGTGCAGTGTGTATATAAGAAGACGGCCTACGCGCAGCCCATTCAGCTGCTGAAGGGAGTGGGCACCAAGTGCTGGGCCCCGGACAGAGAGACCGCCCTCCATTCCATCTACCAGGGAGGCATGTTCGAACTGCGAGCAGGAGACGAGATCTTCGTCTCGGTGTCCTCTCCTACCGCAGTGCACGCGGAGGATTCATCCAGTTACTTCGGAGCCTTCCGCTTTGACCTCTGAGCTGTGCTCACTGGGGGTCTGAAGCGTTCAATATGCAGACTGTGAGAAAAAGGAAAAGAGTGGGTGGAGTAAGGAAGGATCTGTGCAGCTTCCTGTTTACTCAGAAATCAAATGACTCAACAGCAGACTAATGGAGTGCAGACGGAGCATGCAAGTATTAAAACCAGAAGGATGCTTCATATGGGGGTGGAAGGAAAAGACAAAAGGAATTCTTCAAAAAAGTAAAAAATATAACAAAAAGTAAAACTTCTCATGCTCAGGAGGTTTTTTTCCCCCCTTGGAAGTGTGCAGTGGGACTTTGAATGGGTGGTCTGGGGTTTGTGGGAACACAGCTGAGGAATTTCATGAATTTACCATGATTTAGTCTGGACGAAGAGCAGCACAATGTATAGATATATATACAAACGGACCAGTGCTGACAGCTGGTGTGACACAGATCCAAACAGTCCAAGAAAAATGCATCACTAATAATAATTCAGTGTACAAGAACATTAAATATATTTTTTTCCTTTTTATGTTATGTCAGCCATAATACAATTTGCTAGACGAGTTTTTTGTTGTTGTGTTGCTGTAGTTTCACATGCACTAGAGCTACTAGTCTAATAATCAGGAAAGTGAATATCCTATTAGTGATGTGACTTCCAACTCTGCAGCGAGTCACGTCATTTGACTCAGCTCACCAGATCATACAAAGAAACTCAGAAGTTCACAGGAGGTTTCCAGTGAATCATTGCAGCGGTTATTTAAACTGAATGAATGAATTAACTTATAAATGAATGAGTAATGCTTGACAAAAACTGTCGCATTTGGGTCACACATGGATTCTGTTTAAAATGCACGCGCGTCTAAACCATCACACTCACTCACAACGTAAACAGATGCGTTAAACTGGACAAAGGGCATGTCATAGCCAAGATCAGGTCCTAGCCGTAACTCCATCTTGAAGCCTCACTTGTCACTTCCTCAGCTACCGCTCCATTAGTATTACTGGGTAGGACATACTTTTAGGCTGACCACAATTGCCAAGAGTGGTTGTGTGTAGACTTCCTGTCAGTTCGAATAAACATGCAAACATATTGGCGGACATTATTTGAGAAAGGAAACGTGTTTCATTTCCATTTTGTCTGATAATTTAGTAATTTAACTATATTATCCGCACATATTCTAAAGAAGGTGAAAGTTTCTTAAAGGGAATCATTGCCGGTGATGAGACTTGGATTCATCACTAAGAGCCCGAGAGTAAACGGCAGAAAGGAAAAGTTAAAAAGTGAACCATCAGCTGGAAAATTTTATGCTTAACGTTTTCTGGGAATCTCAAGAGCCAGTATTGGAACATTATCAGGAAAAAGGTTCAACAATCAAGAGTGCTCTTATGCTTATCAAAGAGCTGAAGCCTGAACTTCAGATTAAACACCGAACACTGCTATACAAGAGCTTTGTGATCATGCATGACTTCTGCCCTCACTGTCATACTCCCTATAGTCCGGATCTTGCCCTATCAGACTTTCACCTGTCCCAGACCTACGAGGACAAAGATTTGCTTCTTATGAAGAAGTGAAGACAGCGGTTTTTTTTTTTAATCAAGAAGTACAAAAGCTTGTTTACAGATGGACAAACTGTACGGAAAAGCAAGAAGATTATGTCAAAAAAATGTTATTTAAAAGTTAATTAGAGTGCGGATTATTTATGACTCACCCTCGTACAAAGATTGATGCAATTTGTTTTGTTAGGGCTCAACAAACTCACTCTGGGCAAAATAAATGCATGCTTACTTGCCACCAGATGTGGAAAATCCAGCTGTAGAAAAGTAATCTCTTCCCTATAACTTTGTGTTCATGGAAATATAAATGAGGCCAGATTTTAGGCTAGAGGCAAGATTTTTGAGGCTAGATTCATACAATTGTATCCTCAAGCCATTCCTTCAACATTTTATCAGACATTTCAACAGGGATGAAAAATTTAATCAAAGCCACGGGGATCAAAAATGATGAAGCTTTGTATTTTTTTTTTGGCCCCTCATTGACTAATAAGATAACCGTGTGAATATACAGAGGACAATCAGCAGTTTATATATCATACGTGCTTTTTGATTGGATGAAAAGTGTGCAAGTATTCGGTTTCAAAAACACTCAAAGTTTAAATACAACTTATCCTTTTTTTTCCCCACACATGTATTTTTTTTTCTGAAACCAGACAGGTACTTCTCAAGGACATTCAGCTTTGAATTGTAAATAGGTTCCTTAAGAAAATAAACGACATTTCTATGTCCATTGTTGTGGTTTTTGAATAACCTCACATGTGGATCAGCTAGCGGATAAAGGGCCACATGACTCACGGAGACACTCACTGTTTGTCTGAATCACCATCAGAATTAATTTTTGTCTGAGCAATGCAGTCTTTGTGAAGAGGTGCGTGAGAGCCCATGGGAAATATTGTAGGTCAAAACACTAAATAGTCTGTGTCAGTGCAGACGCATGTATTACACACATGGTCTTACTTTCAAGGAATAGCTGGCTATTCAGGACTGACAATTCTTTTACATTAATCAGGGAAAATATTTTCATTATCACTGTACTCATTATATGAGGGGTGTTCAAGTCAAACTGGGACTTTTGATTATACAGTTCTTTTGCAAGTTGTTGACCAGTTATGTGGGTGATCATTTCTCATGGGAATGCCTGCAGTGGGCTCCGATCCACCTCGGCCAGGATTTTCATTCACAGACGAACAGTACGGCCTTCTTTAAAACTGTTTGAAGCCTTCTGTAAATGTTAATCAGTTTTACGCCTTTTCATCACAAGTCCTAGTCCCTCATACACAGCCAAAAATATTTGGACACACAACGATCACACCTACCTGTAAGCCTTCCTCCTGTATGTCCTTGTATGCTGTGGTATTATAACTCCCATTCACTAAATTCAAGTACGGGATGCAAACATGTTCTGTGCACTAAATATTATGTTTTGCCAAGGTCTGTGCAGAAGAACCTGAGACCCTTGACATCAACACCTTGGTGATGAACGTAAACCCTGATTGGGCATTAGACCTCCTCATCTGACTTTATGTACAAGTCAACCTGGACACGAAATAAAACATTTCTGTACAACACTGCTCATGTGCAACCTAATTATTAGTACAATTGCAGTTAACTAAATGCAGTAAACCCAGAACAGAAAAAAAACCCCACACACATACAAGTTCAAATCATAACTTGCCTTATGAGTGTTAATGAATAAATTACTGTGATAATGATACATTTTAGAAGAATACATAAACCTTCATGATAAACACACGAATCAAATCATTAAACAAGTACAAACAACTGATTAAAGACATTACATATATTACAATTTTAAGACCTGACAAATACATAATGCTCTTCCCAAATGGAGTGCTCGGCAAAGAAGCTGCCATGTGACTAATCCCGATCTGCAGACACACTAATCTGAGGACCCACAGTAAGTGAAAAGGGATGGGATGATGTATGACCCTGGTACGCAGGGGACAGCTGCGATTAAAGGGGCAGATCCAACATGGTTCCATATACAGCTCTGAAATACTTCAAGACGAAAACCTGATAATTAAATCAGGAGCTGTGGATACAATACCAGTATAACTTTAGCCCTTGATGGATATATGAACAGCTTACAAGCAATATGTATGAATGTGTATTTGGAGGGTGATGTAAACAATGAGAGAGTTGGCTTATGCGCCTGACCTAGAGCAGTGTCAGGTGAAAAACCTGGCAGCCATGGAGAACACGTCAGGAAAATCCTCACTCATACACCTTCATTTGCTCCATTTAACTAAATTATATTATATACACTGCTTTGGATAAGATATGTATCTTTTAAAATAGTTTTATCTTAAACACTGAGATTAGGGTTGTGGTTAAAATATGGTTAAAGTCTTCAACCATGCATACATCATATCCTGAGAAATATAGTGTAATACAATATCTATTATTATTATTGTTTTTTTTTTTTTTTAAACAAGTAAAGAGGCCTCTGCTACAAATGATCATATGCTGTCTAAACACACCTGAAGTAGAAAATGTATAAAGAAAAGGAACAAAAAGTCAAAGTATATTGTTGATGCATGACCACTAGGCTGCGCTAATCAACAAATAATGCAACTAAAAAAAGAAAAGCAACTCCTAATAAGATTTTCAGGGAGGATCATATATGAAATACAACAGTGGTCTAGCTGTGGGGCAGAACAGTCAGTCATACCCAGCTGTAAATCTGTGCTATGCAAGAAAACAGCCAATTAAATCTAACAAGTGGAATGCTCAGCTGCCTCACCGATTCATTAGGGGTAAAAGCAGAAAAGAGTTTGAATGTGCAAACCCCAAAGGACTCGCCTTTTAAGGAGGTGGAAAGTGCCCTAAAATCATCTTATTCACATATTTCACAATGCTGTAAACCTGTTACTGTTCAAACGCAATAAACAATTAGCTACTTGACCAAAAAGATGAAGTTGCAGCTATGTAAAGATGTCAAACACAAAATGGAAAAGGGAACATGAGAACATGAACATTTGTGCAGACCCAAACAAACACAGACATCCACTTGTGGTTACCTGATACTCGATTTTAGCTCATTTCTTCGAAATACTAAGCTGAGATTAGTCATTAATTGCTTGTAGTGTATCTTCAAACATCTCCGTGAACTGTATTCGAAGAAAGGATGAATACAGAATCACAGATGTAGCTCACAACACAATTTTCCTTATTTTGTAGGAACTCTAGCTACATTAAGATTATGACATTTCATAAACATTTCTATGATTGGGATTGTGCATGCATATCCTCTCAATTACCGCCCCACTCTTTACCTTCAAGATGAACTGATAAAGTCATGATATGTTATGACATACTGGCTACTTGCAAATTGTAAACCAGGACTTGGTGTCACAATCTGGCCAGGTTTGATGATTAAGCCGTAAGTGCATGGAGTGTCCAACTTGGCACTAAAAACAGCCGTCACAGTGTGAGCTCACTCTTGAAACCAGCACTGATGTCTGTAGTGCAAATCAAACAGTTTTTTTTTTTTTTTTTTTGGGACACCTGGGAGAGTAAGTAAGATTATAAACACCGGCTTTCAGTTGAAGAGGATGGAGTCTGGGTCACGGTTGGCTATCGAAGCCATGTGCTTTAAAATGTCCTTCTTAGTGATGATGCCCAGTAAGCGTCTGTAAGTGAAGAAAGAAATAAAGAAATTATGTACTACTCATGTCAGATTTTCCTGACCTTTTATAAATAGGAAATGGACAAAATGTATCACATATCTAGAAATCGATATTTTAACTGATATAAATAACTGATTTCCTTTGGCTTCAAAATACCAGTTTTGATTTGATCGGGCCATGCTTACCCGTTATGAGTGACGAGACACTGGCGCAGACCGAGTTTGCGAAAGATGTCCACTACAATGTCCATGGCTGTGTGATCGGTAACTGTGAAGGGGCTGAGGTCCATGATGCCACGCAGTTTCAGGGGAGGAGGGAAGTCAGGGGGCTGGGGCGGAGTGTATTCGGTGAAGAAAATCCGTGATGTGCTCACCACACCCTCCTGTCGTTGCCGTGCATTTTCTGAAGAGAAAGAGGGGGAAAAGTATAAATCAAATCAATACATTTCAAATTTGCAACTTGAAGCAGTGGTTTCCATTACTTATGATGCTGTGAAACAGTAAACTCACATTACCAGGTCATGTAAATTCCTTGAACTAACAAATTTTATCCATAAATCCAATAGTTGATAACTGGATTATCAGTGTGCGGTACTATTTGTGAAAAAAAACTCTTTTTAATGCAACAGAATAGAAACAATATTTAAATATAATTCAGAAGAGAGTATGCTTATATAGTAACTTGAATATTATACCCAATATAATACACAAAACATCTCGACAAAGTGGAACAACAAGGGGTAAAGAGAAATCCTCAGGGTCTGTACACACACACACAGTTTATTCACAGAGATGGATTAACTCACGCACCAATGGAAATGACAAGATCCCGGCGGAGCACAAAGCCCACCAGCCTCTGTGACTCTTGCGAGACCACGACAGGAAAGCCGCTGTATGACGTATCAGCAATGAGAGTCTCAACCTCCTCCACGCTCATGCCATCCTGTGTAACGACCGAGAGCGGGGGGTCACTGCGACGAGGCCGCATGACGTCCATGGCCAGGGTTTTGTGACTGAACTCCTCTTTGGGCTCTAAGAACGGGTAGCCGTTCAGACGGATATGGGCCTCGTATATACCCTCGCGGCCCAGTGCGTCTGCCACCCACTTACTGGTCATGGCGGCAGCCATTAGGGGCACAATGTACTCCAAACCTCCAGTCAGCTCGAACATAATGACCACCAGGGAGACCGTCATCCGAGTTACACCACCTGCAGAGTTAGAGGTTCAAAGTTGTTGATTTTTAAAAAAACATGTTTTCTCAACAATATTTTTATTGATTTTTAACAGGGATATAACAGGGTACACATGCAATGTTTTAATACAGGTTTTATAAACCCCCTTATAAACCCTAAACACCCACCCCGTCCCTCCCTGACTCCAAGCCAGTTTTACATGCATAAGAAAGGCTAGACGCCAGGCATTGAGAGA
>JAQMYK010000011.1:7660742-7671457 GCA_030014345.1 Clarias buthupogon | reverse complement strand
CAGCAGAGGTCCTAAAACTGACCCTTGTGGGACCCCATATTTCACTGGCATTACACCGGACAGTTCTCCATTTAGATTTACAAAATGATATCGAACAGACAGGTATGATATAAACCATTTTAATGCCTGTCCCTGAATACCTTTGTGATTTTGGAAGGGATCTATGAGAATATTATCATCTCTAGTGTCGAATGCAGCATTAAGATCAAGTAAGAGTAGTATTAAGATGCAGCCTTGGTCCCAAGCTAAAAACAAGTCATTTGCAATTTTAACTAGTGCAGTTTCTGTTCTACTGATGTGGTCTGAAACCTGACTGAAATTCTTTGAGGATATTGTTTTCCTGCAACAATGTGCATATTTGAGCTAATACTACCTTTTCTAATATTTTTTATATAAATGGAAGGTTTGAAATCGGTCTGTAATTTGTTATTTCATTCAGGTCTAAATTGGATTTTTTAAGAAGAGGCTTAATAACTGCCAACTTGAAAGGTTTAGGGACGTGACCAAGATGTAATGAAGAATTAATAATGTTTAGAAGCGGCTCTCCAACCGTATGCATCACTTTAAAAAAAAAAACTGGTTGGGATTGGATCTAACAAGCACGTTGTTGATTTAGCCGAGGTGATAAGTTTATACAGCTCATCCTGTCCTATACCTGTAAAGCACAGAAAATCTAAATGTGAAGCTTTAGAATGGACCGGATCATGAGATGCTGTTAGAGGATGAACTTCCATTATTTCCTTTCTGATACTATAGATTTTTTCATTAAAGAAGTCCATAAAGTCTTCACTTCTAAACTGTGATGGGATAATCTCTGCGGCCATCTTAGGTTTTGTTAGGCGAGCCACTGTACTAAATAAGAACCTGGAATTGTTTTGGTTTCTTGCTATCAGTCGGATCAGATGCTCGGCCCTAGCAGCTTTTAGAGCCTGTCTATAGTTTCACATACTATTTTTATACGCAATTTGAAAAACTTCTAATTTAGTTTTCCTCCACTTTCGCTCGAGGTTACGGGTTGCTCTCTTTAGGGCGCGAGTATGACTATTGTAACATGGTGCAAGTGTTTTATCTCTGACTTTTTTAATCTGAAGGGAGCAACAGTGTCTAATGTACTGGTAAAAATAGTGCTCATGCTCTTAATCACTTCATCTAGATCGTCCGCATTTACCGGTCTAATAAGAAATTGGGACAGATCCAGTAGATTACTTGTGAATCAGTCTTTAGTAGTCGGATTCATGTTTATTGGATTCATATTTCTTCTATCGATAACGTGGGGAGACACAGCCAATCTGTTCTACAGGTAGAGTATATATCAGGGGGTGATGATATCATCACTTTGAGGTCAAATCTCTATATTAGAGACATATATACCATGGGATATAATTAAATCTAGCGTATGATTCTCTGTGAATCTCTGTGAAGCAAAACTATAAAGCCACAGTTTATGAAAACATTCTAGGCCATTGTGTCCATCAATTGTGGAAAAACCACATACAGTACTGTATACAGTAAGATGTCACTGTAAAGGTGTTCACATACTTTTGGCCATATCATGCATGTCCAGTATGTCAAAAAGAAAAGTAAAAATGTCATTCTGTATTTGTAGTTTCACATAGTTTTTATGTATAATTCCATGCAAGAATATTTAAACTACAATTTGAATTTTGCGTCAATTCAATTTGCATCATTGTGCATATCATCTTGTTTTTAGTGTCGATTTTGGCAAAGACAGAAGTAATTAGGCAACTTCTGCAAAACCAGGGCATCGATTCAGAAACCCTGGAGGACGTTCATTCGATTAGGGTTCAGCCCTCTAGAATTCTTAGTCACATCTATGCAAGATGAGACTTGGTAAGATGAATGCTAACAAGACCCAGGGACTTGTACATAATATTTAATGTGCCACATTAAATCTTCTTGATGTGTCAAGCACGAATCTGTATAATCTTATAGAACGTAATCAAAGACTTGGTGTGACTGGGAGGCCATACCGCAGTATTGGTGTCCAAATTCTACATCAAACGTAATACCATCTTTTCCTTTATGCCTCAAGTTAGTGAATTTGAAAAAGGTTACAAGCTGCAATGATCCGGTAGCACAAATATATACTGTACATCAAGATTTGGTCTATGCAATGTTTTTTTCTCATTTGTCTCTAGTTTATAGATCCCCAACAGTTTTATCTGGCCATGGATAACAAGATGATTGTAGAAATGCCACATACCGATTTATCCTACCTTTGTTCAGGTTGGAGGATGACCAGCAGGCCTACTGTCATTTTCCCAATTTATCAAAGCTTGCTTAGTGAGTATTAGAAATAAAGTTTTGGGGCAGTGGTAGTTCATTGTGTTAATGCTTCGAGTTACTGATCTGGAGGTCGATAGTTTAAGCCCCAGCTCCGCCAGGTTGCCACCGTTGGGCCCTCAAGCAAGGCCCTTAACCCTAGGTGCTCTGACCCCAGCCTACTAACAAGAAGCTGGGATATCCAAAAAATCAAGAATTTCAATATGCAGTATTATATATATGTGATGAATTAAGGCTGAACTTAACTTTAAAAATAAAATCTAACATCCTCAAAGGTGTGCTTGTGAGCGCATCTGGGAAAACACACATTAACGTGGTAAAGTTCCAAACAATCCATGAGCAACCCTTTTGGTCTTATGCATTTAGAGTGAAGACTGGGAAGCTGGCCTCATTTCTCAACACGTCCTGTTGCGCTCACTTTACATTTATGGATTGTGGTGAGTGAACTTAATTTTCTTTGACTTTCCTCAAGCTGTGGAATTTTCTCAATTTTCATTTTTAAGAAGGAAAGCCTGTCTTTAATGATTTTTTTTTTGACAAAAAAAGATACTAGCAAGTAATAGATTGCCTACTTCACTGCATGTGAAATTGGTCGTGTCTTCACAGAGTGGGACTACTTGGCAGAGTATCTTAATCAGCAACTTGCGATTCCCCAGAGTCCCATCAGCACCGTTGAAGGAGGACTCGACCGATTCAGGGCTGCAGCAAATAAAACTAGAGAGATGATGTCTCTGGTTCACAAAGCCAAAACGCTGAACATAGTGAGTTCAGATATATTCATGTGCAGTTATGTCTCTAGTACTTCAAAGCTTTTTTAAACATTTAAACATTTATTATATTTTGTTCACAGATGTGGGTCTGTATCTCCCTACGAAACTGTTCCGTGACCCACCACCAATTCTTAAAAATAAAGAAATGCAGGTACATGAAGTTAGAATTAATCAAATCTTTATCTACCATATCTGGGAATGAGATATGGAAAAAATAAAAGTCTAATGCATATTCAAAACTTCATCTCTTATACTTTAACAAAAAAGGGAAAAGTATCCCCTGAATGAATATTTTTTACTAAGGAAAGAAGTAAATCATATACAAAAATACAAAAGCATCTTTATATTACATTAAAAACTCCTACTACTTTTAGTGAATTTCTTTTCTTGTCACAAGAAAGGTGTTAAAATTACTGCCTCATGCAGATAATTTAAAAAGTATACTTTATGGTATGTCTCAATATATGGTATTTGCAATATTTAAACTTATTTTCTCTTTAATTAGGTCCCTCCGACAGACGTTCCTTCATTCATAAATCTACCCAGAGATGTCAATGGTGGAATTGATTATCCAGCCCTGGTGCAAATGTGAACAAATACAAGATCAGGCTGATATCCTGTACATCTTTTATAAAGAGAAGTATGGACATGGTTTCTGTGGGAAGTACAATGATACTGTGTTGTTTCTGAGGTCATTTCTGATTGATGTGATCTTTCAAAACATCCAGAAAACTGAATTAATCCTCATAAAACATAATGTAAATGTATTGATTGTTATACTGTATATTGCATCTTGCATCTTAGGCAATATTGATATAGCAAAGGCAGTTTTAATAGTTTGAGTATGTATTTGAGTAATGTGAGTAAATGTTATGGTATGCACTGGGATACCCACCTGCATGGGAAAGGCTGGACTGTAAGGCAACTACTGAGCGACCTGTATGAGAAGGCATGCAACCTGAGACACTGAGGACTTATTCGTATGATCAGCAGCATGCTTCGCAGGAAAGTGGAAGAACTCGATGAGGTGACTGCCATGTTGAACACAACTGCTGTCAAATTATCACTGCCTTTTTATTTTATGCATACAACCTAACATCATCCTTTAAAAGAAAAAAAATCAAAAAAAGCACACAGCATAAACGAGGAATTAACAGAAGAAGATCTGCCAATTTAGTCTTTGTCCTTGCTGCTTATTCATGTGAAAATCTTGCGGGTGATGGTTTATTATTTTTCAATGGCAGCACATGCTGAAGTCTTTTATTCTTCTTATACTGCAGTAATCTGCCAGTGATTACGTTTTTTTTTTATTTAATAAAGTCCTTTTATAAGTCTTTTTTTAAAATGTCTAGCTGCTGTAAAAAAGTCAGTCCCTTTTTTCCCTCTCCAGTCACTCTTTTTTCTCCCTTGTCATTAAAAGGCAAAATGCAGTTTATAATGTAACCAAGAAATCAGAAAGCATAAATTACTCCTTGCTGGAGACTCTCCAGTGGTGAAAAACGTATTTAATGCTAAAAAGCACTAAACAATTATATATTATATAAATATTTTTTATTACTAAATAATAGGGCATAAATGTATCTAATTTCATTACTGCTAAATCTTGTATACAGGGTTGCGGGGGGGATATGGAGCCTACTGTATCCCACAAGACAGGTTTCACCCTGGGTCAACCCACACACACTACGGGCAATTTGGGAATGCAAATTAGCCTTATCTGCATATTTTTGGAAGGAAACCAGATTGCCCAGAGGAAACTCACAGAGAACATGCAAACTCCATACACAATGAGGAACTGAACCAGTCTGGGAATCGAACCGGGCCCCTGGAGGTGCAAGGCGACAGTGTTATAACCACTAAGCCATCGTGCCTGTTTTATGTTATGTAGTGTGTCGACCACATTAGTCCCTGCATATTACTGTGTGTGTGTGTGTGTGTGTGTGTGTGTGTTGTATATCAGTGCGTTTTCAACCCTGGTCCTGGTTCCCTATATTCTACATTTTTTTGCCTTTTCATTTCCCTGCTCTATCACACCCATTTTTGATTAAGGAAATGCTGTAAATTTCCTCATTAGTTAAATCAGACGTGGTGGGAGATGAGCAAACACTGAAACATGCAGGGCAGATGGTCCTCCTGGACTGGAGTTGAAAACCACTGCAGTATATTATAAAGCAGTATAACTTCGTCCAAACTGAACCCGAAAAAAATAATAATATCCAGCAACAAATGTTCAGAATATTGAAAGCAACATGCTGTCTAACATTGTACTGGAATGTCTATCTTTTACTGACAGGCTCACACTGATTTGCTCGCTCTCAAGAAGCACCTGACAGTGGGGTTTCCACCTGAACCACGAGAGAAAACTATTTCAGCGTAAGTTCACGTGCACGCACTCATACTATACACGGTACCATCTAAATTCTGGGTCATGTGACCTAAGTTTTACCTTCCTTCACATAACCCAATGACCTCAGACAAGCTGGTTAGCGAGAACAACCTCACACTAGCAATCCTCACTCAGGTTAGTTGTCTGCCTTCATACTCTCTTCTACATCTGTGTACAGTTAAAGTTGTTTGGAATGTGTTGGTATTGTCGCTCATGTACATGATTGGCAGGAGATCATGGTGTATCTGGCCATGAGCAGTCGAACCCAGCCAAAACTTTTCAGTGAAATATTCCGCCTCCGCATCGGCCTCATTATCCAGGTCATGGTCACTGAGCTGGCACAGTCTCACAACTGCTCTGGTACCAAATCCGTCCTCACATACACCTGCTCGTAACACAATATGAAACGTGCTTGCAATATTAATAATGTATGAAATAAGATGTCAGAATAAAACCGCATAGGGTTACTTGTGGAAATCTTAACACGTGAAAATAACTGAGGCATGTCAACAAGAATTGCAAGTGGACAAATAAAACCTAGTACATTCTGTAAAACTAACTCAATCAATCAATAAATAAAACACTTTAATATTTCATCACTAGATTTTCATTTGTCATTTGTGTCCCATGGATATTTACAAAAGTATGTAGTACAAATTTGTCCTGTATCTAACTTAATATCTAAGGCCCAATGTAGTAAATATATATTTTTTAATTAATTGACGTTTTATTGATGTTAGAATATTAATATGTTTATATGTGTATTTCAATGCACTCAACTGGATCCGGTGTAAGCCCAGCCATATCTATCCAAGACAAGAGTAAATCTGGCTCTACAAAAGATCAATTAAAAGGCAGCGCTCAGGTCAAATGTGATGTCAGATTGGTATGATGCATGGATTAGCATAATTCCTTATCTTTCTGTCTACTGTTTGGGAAAACAAACTAGTTTTTCAACATTTATTTTAAGCCATTATCAGTGCACTTCTTTTGACAATATTGAGTCAGGGGTGAGTATTATGCATGATAAAAAACTCAACCAATTCATTATTGTAGTGAATAAGTCTTTGGGTAATGTTATGCGATATTGCTTTTAAAATCTTTTGATAAGTAAATGTGTCTGTTAGAGGTATAGACTTCCTCCTATTGAGTCCTTTTAAGATTCTTTGAAAGGTGCGGCACAGGACAGAAGACGTCAGAGGACAGAGTCAGTGGCTTCGCCGCCGCCGTTTAGATGGAGCTCTCAATAGAGTGCCTGTTGGTTTCTATCAAAAGATCTGGAAGATCCTACAAAAGGTCAGCAGAAGCACATGTCAGTGAATGCTGATGCCTTTTCTGTTCTGTGATGTTGTTTATGCTAAATCTTCTTTGCCTTTTGATTGAAAGTGTCATGGACTCTCTATTGAAGGCTCTGTCCTTTCATCATCAATCACAAAAGAGGTAACTTAATAACACTGTGCATTTCGTTCAATAAGGTATGGTATGAGTCATAAGCATAAAGAATTTTATTATTTTTTTCTTACTAATCGTAATCAGATGACCCCTGGTGAGATTAAATTTGCCATGCATGTGGAGACAGTGCTGAACCGTGTCCTGCAGCCGGAGTACAGGAAGCTGCTGGTGGAAGCGGTCCTAGTCCTGACCATGCTGGCTGAAGTGGACATCCATACAATTGGATGTAGAAAAGATTGTTCAAATGGCCAGCGACATGTTCCATAAAGGTCAGGTAATCGTTACATGCATATCCATATAGTGCATTTCAAAAAATATTGGCACCCCTTTTCTGCATACATAAAAAAGTGATGTTTTTACTTTAACATACTGTATTGGAGCAGTGTATTGTTTCATTACAACATCTTCTTCTAACAAAAAGTTTTGTTAAGTAGACCAATTGTTTTTTTTTTAATGAATGACACACTTTCAATTAATATTCAATGAAGCCTCCCCTGGAGAATAACAGTAGTTCCTTTCAAACAAGTTTGGTGACATTTGTTCCCGACACTTTCAGTAATGTTCAAATACATAAAGAGGTGGTGATGAGAAATGGTTTTTGTATGAATTTTCTTCAACCTTTTTAATTATATTCAAGTTAGTGGTTGAAAGTTAATTGTACAGCTAAGATGTAACCTCATGGCAGAGACAACCAGGTTTTGTGCTACAATTTGGCTCACGTTTTTCACAATCATGCTGAAATTCTGCTACTACTATTCATACTGCAAAAAATGTTCTGTAGAATTTTATGTGGGATTCCAGCGAATTTCTGAGATGACCCAAATGTTCCTTTGAACTTTTGCTTTGTTTATAGAATATTTAATTTAAATTCATTTGAGTTCTATATTTGCATCCTGTGAGATAAGCCTTAGGACTTATGGCAGCCATTTCTCTGTTCAAATCAGTTATTTCACAAAGTTCTATTCATTTTAGGCTGCACGAATTACATTACTGTATGCTTGTCATTATTATGTGATTTTGTTAACAATGATTGAGAAGAAGTTTACAACTGGGAGGTTGCACAAGCCAATAGTCTATAGCCAATAGAACTGTTACCTTAACTATCACTACATCATTTATACAGATTTGTGTTTCTATAGAATCTTTTTCCTACAAAACTTTGGTCCTATAACAATTGGATTATTGGGAATTCTATAGAACATTTTTGCAGTGTAAACTAAAATATAAACCAAGGAAAGACTAACATCAGAATGCTTCATGTCTTTTTAAAATATTTTTAATTTTAGTCTAATTATACATTCTTAAAGATATTTGTATCTTCTGTATATGGAAACCAGTACATACTGTACATTTAAACCATCTTTTTTCAGAAACTAGTTGACATTTGGGATTTTTTCAAATTCTACTGTACAAAATTCTGTTATAAATCTGTGCTTTCTCTATTACAGAAAGACCTACAGTAGGAGCAGACGATACAACCCTGGAAAAGGATCAGTCCAACGGTATCTGCAGGTTACTTTATGACAGTGCACCCAGTGGCCGTTTTTGGGAGCATGACCTACCTGTCTAAAGCTGTAGCCACTTATGTTGATGAATTCCTGCCAACTGGGTCCTGTGCCCTTCAGTGACACACTCTTGCAATTCACACTCTAGTTTGCAATTTGTTTTTAATGGCTGACAAATATGAGTGGTTATAACTGGCATAGAAATATCACTGAACATTATAACATTATTGAATATTTGAAACAGAAAGATTTTTGTAGATGTCTAACATTTGAATTTGAAAAATATGAATTAAAAAATTAATGTTGGCAAGGTTTAGGTGTGCAAATTGATTCAAATAAAGACATTGTCAATATAGTGGTCTTCCACATTCATTTATGAAAAAAGAGAGATAAAAAGCATTAAAAATCTCGATATTACAAGTATCTTGAGCCACCCCTCATTGCTTAATATTATATTAAATTTAATTAAATGGTGCAAATTAAATGAAAGGAAATGGGAACAAATGTTTTACTGTGACAAGCTGCAAAGTGCAATTAAAAAATTTATGTTACAACCGGAGCAGCAACCTCATTTCCCCTCTCGTCTGTTCCAACCACTCAGCATTCAGCATCACCAGTATACTAATCACCGTCCTGATCATCTCTTATCATCTGCACCTGTTTCTTACTGGTTCATGCCTTAAGTTAGATGCTTTGTTTAATGCTGCAATACTTTATAGGTCACTGTGTGGCTTAACAAACGAAACACATTCCTTTGAAACTGGTCAGGGACTGGACTGAAAATAAGATCCTTAAATGGGAGGCAAAAAAGTCCTTCAAGAAGAATGGTTCCTCAAGACTACATTAAAAATATAGGAAAGTCTGGCTTTGGAGACAAAATTGAAAGAAATGCTCAAGACTTTTGTGTAGTACTATATTAAACCAAATCATGTTCCACTATATAAATGCAGACCATACTGTATTAGAAAAGTTTAAAGTGGGTGGCATTTGAATTTGCAGATTCCTTGAATCTGGATTCAACTTTTTCCATATCATTGAAAAATGCTTTCGGGTGAGCGCTGAATCAATATATTTCAAGGTTTTTTACAGTATATTATAATCAAAAAGGCTTTTTAAAATTATAAATAGGCTTAAATTTGATTTTCCAATAATAAACATTAAACATATTCGCATTTGACCATGGGGAAAACAGAGTATGCTTATCATTAAATAAAAACCACACACACAATCACACTGCTGTATTTGATTTTAATCCATACAGCCATACCTTAACCATACCTGAATGAAATGTTACAAGTTACTGTATGCATAAACAGCTTCAACTTGTAAGGTGAAGTCCAAAATGTTCAGGGACAAGACAAATGTACAAAAGTGACCTGTACACATTTCTCCAGGACTCAAGAATTCAGGAGGCCAGCAACTGTGGCACGATCATCAACATTGACAGTGGTTGATTCAAAACACTATTCAGGCAATGTGCATACAAAACCGTGGCTTGGTTTAGACATTATAAACATTAAAGATTCAAGTGCACACAATTACAACAACAAACTCTCCGACCGGGGGGAAATAGAGGGGCAGGGGACTTGACATCATGACATTGTTTCATTCCACCGCAAATCACTATACATTGTCACTCCATTCGCATTCAGCCAGTGACATCATCTAAGAGGGCCATCTAGAAACACTAGATCTGACACTTAGGAACTTAAAGAGAATAAAATGACAGGACTATGTTATGCTCTCGGGGCAGGGGATGCTACAAACACACAGCTCAAGGGCAAAAATGGCACGTGATCATGTCAGTCTCTGAACCAATTCTCACATCTTCGTTGTCATATTTGGTTTTGGGTTGGTTGATGTTTTTCCTCTGGCGCTACTGTCAGGCTGATGCTCTCCTTAGCGCTACATGAAGTGCATCTGAAAATGGAAAAAGAATATATATATATGTATATATGCAGTATATATATATATATATATATATATATATATATATATATATATATAGAGAGAGAGAGAGAGAGAGAGATACAGTCTGTTCTGTCTGTTCAAAGTAATATTTCAAATAAATGTTCGCTACAGTAACGTTCAGAAATTATATATCCCTATGCTGTGTGCTGGACTTAATTATAGAAAACAAGACTTTTATTTTATTTCAAAGGTAATATGTCTTGACACGTTGTTGTCTCTTCATCTATACCACTTTATTCTGTGTACAGGGTCTAGTGATGCGCGGGTCGTCTTTTAACCCGCGGGCCCCGCGGGTAGCCCGCGGGGCGGGTTGGGGCGGGTAAGGAA
>JAQMYK010000011.1:7644380-7660642 GCA_030014345.1 Clarias buthupogon | reverse complement strand
GGCTGGGGCGGGCCAAATAATTTCATAAAAGCGGGACCCGCGGGTTGGAAAAATACCCGACCCGCGCATCACTAACAGGGTCCCATGGGGCCTATGCCAGAGAATCCACACAAATGCCAATCCCTACACGTCAATTTGGGAACTTACTGTAGGTACATGTTCTTGGACTGCCAGAGGAAACCCACCAAGCACAGGAAGAACATGCAAACTCCATGCACACAGACCCAAGGCAAGAATCGAACCCGCACCCTGGTGGTGCAAGGCATCAGTACTAGCCACTAAGCCACTATGCCACCTCTGTTAATACGTTGGGTTGAAAATTCAGTGAGTGCAGTGTACCTGAGTCCCAGGGACAGGGGTGAAGGGGTTGGTGGTGCGGAGAACAGGCTGGTTGTACATCACAGGCTGGGGTGCCATTAAGGGCACTGAACTCATCTGGCCCATGGGAGGAGGGATCTATCAGAAATCAAACACGAAATGATTTTTCACAGAACAATCACATTAGAAAAAACAACTTAAAATGACAATAGGATAAATATGATTTACAAATTGCATATAATTCTTCCCTTGCCAGAATGCAGTAGACATGTATTGTTTATGATTTTTGCATTTCTTGTTTTGCACTACACTCATAGTCTATACCGCTTTATCCTGTATTCAGGGTCGCGGGGGTGGGGGTGGGGGGAGCTGGCGCCTATGCCAGGAGACTTAGGACAGTAGGCAGGGTACACCCTGGACAGGGTGCCAATCTATCACCAGGTACACACATACAGTATACAGTACATACACTCATTCACACACTATGTTCAAGATTCGAGAACGCCAGTAAGCCTAATCTACATGTCTTTGGACTGTTGGAGGAAACCGGAGTACCCGGAGGAAACCCACCAAGCACGAGGAGAACCTGCAAGCTCCATGCACACAGAGACGGGAATTGAACCCAGACCCTGAAGGTGCAAAGCTATCCACTATGCCAACATTTGCACTACACCTACGTATAAGCTAAAGAAATCAGGAAAGCTTACAGCCAGCAGTTTAGCATTGACTGGACCAAACTGATTTCTCATCACTAATTCAAATCTCAACTAAAAAAGAGATCGTGCCACATTAACAGCACCCAGATAAACCCAATAGTAGCAGCCATCTTGAAGCTTTCTTCTATAGCAATTAGTTTAGCATCACTCAACACAGGCATCATTGCCTATGACCTAAATCTTCAAGATGAGATGGTATGTTAGTTATTTGGCTAAAGATTCTTAGTTGATTGGCATATTTACTTTCTATGTATGTGAGTGTGCTATGATACAAGAATGCAATCTACATGATGCTGGTAAGATGTTTTTTTCCCTACCATCCCATATACAGGCACTTGGGGGGTTGTCATTGGAAATGCTACCGGAGCTGGTGCCTGAAAAATAAATCAATCAGTACACATGATGAAAACAAATGGTTGCAAAAGGATTTCTCACGAAGGAGTAACAAAGAGACTTACATAGCCAGTATAAATCATTCCATTCTGCAGTGAACAGATGGAAGAGGAAAAGAAATGGTACAGTTAGCCTTTCAGGCAGCTTGTGTTTGCACTTGTGTCTATATTCCCAAAGAAATGTCTGGTTGAGGTTTAAAGAGGAAAAAGTTCCTACCATCTGTGGCACAGGAATAGGGGCAGGGGCCAGATGTGTGTGTCCCCAAGGTGCGGTGCCACTCATGGCTTTAGACTGCCAGTGAGATCCTCCTGTGGTTTTCTTCTCCAGGTGGGTCCACTGCATCTCTGGCCTTATGAGAAAGAATAGAAGAATTTCACCATCAAAAACCAGCTCTCATGGCAGCGAATGAGGCCTGAGATTAAATATGCAGATTTGGATTTACGTTCTTTGGAGTTTAACACTGTGATTTATGTCATTCCTTTTTGTAATGAAAATATTGCAACTAATCTACTGCTTTGGAAGTGTAAAGCATTCTCATGACAGTGAAAGTTAATAATAGATTATGACATGACAAAGTACCTAACAAACATCATGCTTCAAACGATAGTTGATAACATAACTCATCTTATGGCTGTTTCACAACATTTACAGTACTCTCTATATACTTACAGTTTGTGTCCCATCACATCAAATCAGCTATTATGTCCCAATTTGGGTGATTTGATTTTGAAACCAAGTTTATTACTGTATCAGGTCCAGTTGCTGAGATATGGCCAGTGCGAGTTTGTTTAACGAAAAGCCCCTCGGAAAAAACACCATCGGTATATAGTGATATTCCAGCTCGGACAGCTGGCATTAAAATGCTTTTAAGCAATGTTTATGATTAACTTTATCAATTCTGTTGCAGGATCAGAAAGATGAGGTATAAACCAATTTATGCCAAAATGGCCAAATTTCACTTATCGCATTCTATTGGCCATAGCGCAAAGCCAACCCGGTCAACTTAACACCTGACTTGATATGACAGGTCACACTTAACTATAAACAGATAAAAAATTCAATGTTCATTAATAAATAGCTAATTTAACTTTTTTTTTTAAACAAGAATGTAAATGTAAAGATTTCCCCTCAATAAAACTGATCCAACAATCAATCTTCCATCTTCCAAGGGATCTTCCATTTATACAGTCTGAGATGATATAAACCGAACGGCCAGACGTTTGTGAACATCTAGCCAACACTCATATGTGCTTCATGAACATCCCATTGAGGTCAGGCATAGATGTCAAGGGAAATGGCATTGTGCAGATTTGGCGCTCCAGTTCATCCCAAAGGTGTCCAATTGTGCTGAGGTCAGGCTTTTGTGCAGGTCCCTCAGGTGCTTTCATGTCCTGACAAACCATGTCTTCATGGATAGGGGCACTATCATGTTAAAACAAGTTTGGGCTGTTTTGTAGGTTCGGAAATTATAATGCTACAGGGACAGGAAGACATCCTGGACAATTGTTTGCTTCCAACTTTATAGCAACAGTTTGGGGAAGGTGCACGTTATGGGTGCGATTGGTCACACTTTTGGCCATATAGTGTATATTCAAAGTGACCTATAAGGTACATATATCTTCTATAATGGGCAGTTAGTTGGATGTAATAAACTAAGCATGTTGAGAAAATCTTACTTTTTGGCCAGGGGTGCTCCAAAGTGCAAATCTATGAGAAACACAACACACTCAATTAGACAGGAAATAAAAAAATGATTCTAATAAATATATAAAAAGCCAAATGAATAAAAGACCTACTGCCCACTAGGTTGGCCAAAGAGGAGTCCAGGTCATTAGTCAGTAACTTTCCTCCATTATGGAGATGTGTGCCATGGCCGTGGACCTGTGAGGTGGGCTTGAGTAGGGGTCCTAAAAGGGACACAATCTATAGAAGGAGACAGAAGGATGGAAAATGGAATGTGTGTCCTCTGTGCCTTTACAAACTATCACATTCATTTACAAATCTTTGACTCACCGAGAGACGGTCCAGTCATGCAGAGCAAGTTAAACAGAAACAGGAAAAATATTAAGTCAAAGAGTAAAGATGTCAAGACGAAATATATGAAGACATGTGACTGAGTACGTATTGTGTTCATATTGCCGTGTGTTGTCATATTAATCGTGTAAACCTGACCTCCCCAGCCGTTGTTAGTGGCAGGCAGGGTGCTAGTCGGAACAGGGGTGGTGAGGTTGTGTTGGAGGTCAAAATGATCACTGGTGAAACTGTGCACACTGTTGGTTCCAGATACACAGAAACACATCATTATTTTTTTTACACATTATGAAATGGATATCAAATAATAGCAATAATCTTAAAGCATTTATTCTCAGTACCCATTTGTGAGGGATAGATCTGGTGGGCTAGAGAGTAGCTCAGTAGCACCACTACTGGTGCAGCTGCTGTTGGCACTGCCCACGGACTGCCCGCTGGGGGACACTGTCGGGGTCTGCATGCCAATATCTTTGAGCTGTACTCCCTGTGGTTAGAAGTTAAAGGAAAAACAAATCAACAAGGCTACTCTCTTTTTGATTTCATTTGCTTTGTACATATTTAACAATCTAATTTGGGCCAGTTGCCTCTAAATTTTGCAATTAACTTTCAAAACTAATGTAATGTAAAAATTATAGCGACACTTATTGGTATCAGTATTAAATTTTTTTTACTTAAATTCCAATGAATTTTGGTTCAGTATAACATACTTTATTATTCATTTTGGTTTATTTTATTGTATTTTACAGGCATGATTTAATTACTTTTATATTATTATTTTTAACGTTCATTTGTACGTTCATTCCTTAGATGACATCATGATTTTTGCTAAAAACAGACATGTTCAGTACTGTCTTGAGCCACTTCTCAGTTCTTTATATTAATTAGAATGAAATTAAAGAATGGGAACAAATGTTTTACTGTAACAGGTTACAAAGTGCCTAAAGATACGATTTAAAAACCGGTTGTTTATGTAACAACCTCAGCAGCACCCTCATTTCCCCTCTCGTCTGTTCCAACGACTCAGCATTCAGCATCACCAGTATCTGCACCTGTTTCTCACTGGTTCATGCTTGAATGGTTCATAGGTCAATAATGTGGCTTAACAAGCAAAAAAACATTCCTCTGAAACTGCACAGGTACAGGGACTGGTCTAATATTGAGAGAGGAGTACTAATCCTGGAGTACTATTCCTCAAGACTACAATAACAATACAAGAACGTCTGGCTCTTTGAAAGCAGAATATAATTAAATAAATGAGGTGTGGCTTAAGACTGTTTGTACAGTACTGTATATTTAAAAAAAATAGTTTTAACTTTAGGTGAGAATATTATCTATTAATGATCTCTGCAAAATATACACTTACAAAAATCGAAGTGAATTTTAGATATATACTTATAATTATAACAAATAATTATATTTGTTACCATATTTAAACAAAAAAGCTCAATTTGTTGAAAAAAGATTTCAGTATGCATTGTGTACAAATGTATATTTTGAGTTTCATTCTTATACATACATTAATTATGATACCTGGACTTGAGGAACCACATTTTTAACATCAAGTTAAACATCGCCTTTACTTTCAAAAAACTAACCAGTGAGACATTGAGTTATCTCACCTTTGCAGGCTGTAATCTGTTGCCCTCAGCCTCCTGAGCCTGCTGTTTCTCATCCCTGCAAACCGGAAAGGCAATAAACAGAAGTAAACAGTCTGAAACCAGATAGGTCTATCTAAAAAGGTTCACATCAAACATCATAATGTGGAAAAGTGTGATCTCATTGACTTGGCATGACCGTGGCATGGTGGCTGGTGCAAGATTGGCGATTTTGAGACTAGATGTTTCTGCAGTTGTATCCCATCCACTCTCACTCACTCATCGTCTGTACCACTTTATCCTGTATTCAGGGTCGCGGGGGTCATGGAGCCTATCACAGGAGGCTTAGGGCACGAGGCAGGGTACACCCTGGACAGGGTGCCAATCCATCGCAGGGCACACACACATACACACACACTATAGGCAATTTGGAAACGCCAATTAGCCTAATCTGCATGTCTTTGAACTGTGGGAGGAAACCGGAGTACCCGGAGGAAAAGCACAGGGAGAACATGCAAACTCCATGCACACAGAGACAGGAATCGAACCCAGACCCTGGAGGTGCAAGGCAACAGTACTCACCACTACACCACCATTATTTTGTGCATTCTGAGATGCTTTTCCACTCATTACAGTTGTATTTGCGTGATTATTTGCGGTATCATAGTCTTCCTGTCATTTCGAAACCAGCGCACCAAGCTGTTTCCACCAAAAGAATGAGTTTTTGTCATTATTTTCATCCCATTCTTTGTGAACTTTTAAGATTTACTGTGAAAAGACCAGGAGATCAACTGTTTCCAAAATCCTCAAACCAGTCCATCATCCACAAGCAATCATGCCATATCCAAAGCCACTGAGATCACTGAGATTTTTTTTTGTTCTGATGTTTGATGTGAACATCAACTTCAGCTCTTGAGCTGCTTTTTGATGATTCTACTGTATGCACTGCACCACTGCCATGTGATTGGCTGATTGAAAAACTGCACAAATGACCATGTGTACTGTACATGTGTTCCTAATCAAGTTGGCCAGATCACTGTATCCATGATCCATGTAAAATATAACCAATTGCGCCTTACTGTGATGGATATACTGTATCATATCGGCCATAAATTGTGTTGGTTATATTTATATTCCAATCACAGCTGACCAAATTCGACAAAAAAAGGCTTGATCTAAATCATTCTCACTGTAAACACTCTGGGACAAACTGTTTAATAAGCTATGCCATGTGGAGTCAGCAGGACTCTTTTTATACTTGCATAATGAAAATGCGCTGTCTGATAGAGACCTATTTATAAGCAAATGCTTTTTAATATCTAATAACATCTCACTGTGCTACATAATTGCTTTTTTCAGCATCAGTTGATAAGATTGTAAGAATCGATTTAACCGGGGGAACTCTGATATGTGTTGGATACCTGTTGACGGAAGAGAGCTCTTTGATTTTCTTGCCTTCCAGAGAGGCCAGGTGTTGTTCAAGAGCTTGTAAGAGACTACTTGGGGCCTGGAAGCGATGCAGGTTGAGGAAAAGAGGTATTTCAGACACGTGTGTAGACACTGAGCACAAAACAAAAGCACGCAGACATACACTCTCACAAACCCTCACACACACACACACACACAAACCAACATGGAACGACATGGACGCTACTACTATACATACAGTACATAGACTTCTACAGCTGAAAGACTCGCTCTCGCTCACTTACTCATACACACAGACACAAAAGTGCACACAGACAGACAAACAGACATATACAGAGTCACAACGGAAATTCTGTATTACTGACATAACCTAATACTCTTCATGAGCCTCTAAAATAAAAAGGGAGACAAAGCAAAAAAGATTCAAATAGAAGATGCTTGGACATGCAAAAAATGTGTTATTTCCCATGCAAGTGTTCTGAAACTTCATACACGGCTTGTGAAGGAAACTGAGATCAAGGACTTCTCAAAGGGGGGGACACAAATTACTAGACTTTGCAACAAACATACAAAAAAGAAAAAGAAAAAAAACAGAGGGACCTATTTTTTTTTCTGACCATGCAGAGTACATTATGAAGCACAGATATAAAAAAGCCAAAGCGCAACCTATGAAACTTTGGATTCCACTTGGAGTTGAATTTTGCAGCAAATTGCACATTTTTGTGCGTAGTTTCCTTTGAAATAGTTCAGCAAACGCATGCCCTTTTATCATCAGGAAGAGGAAATAAAATAAAATAAAACATTTGGAAGCCAAAGCAGGTTATAGAGAGAAAGGCAAATGCTGGATGAGAACATGAGGTTGTGCGTTCGCTGATTGAAATGCAGCATTCTTCTTCCTTTATAGCCTATAATCAATGAGCTGTACTGGCCGATGAAGAACATTCACTCTTCAAGAGAATGGCTTTGTTCGTACACAACATTTGCCTTTCAACGACTAGACGTGTCCACTCTGCATGCCAGTTCGAGGGAGGATTTCCATGAATAACAAAAGAACAGATTTCTCAGACAGTCTAAGAGGACAGAAAACGAGGGAAAGCCCACTGAGAAATCCGAAACACACGCCATGAAAAGAGACTGTCTTAAAACAAGAAACAAACGAAAAGATAGCAAGAAGTTAAGGAAACGGTAACATTGCTGTAGGAGTGTACAAAAGGCCATACTATCTCACAGTATCTCTATAGTGGATTTATTTCTTTATTTATTTCTTTATTTATTTTTGTCAAATATAATATTAATTTTATGTTGGTTACGAAATATTTCCATGGATGTAACATTATGCAGGCCTTCTGAAAACTGCTTCAGCTGAAGTAAACAAGGCACTCCTTCCATTTAAAAATGTTTTTGACATGGTTAGGTACCACTGTAGTATGCCAGCTCAACACCTTCAGGAGTCCCTGTCTGATGTAAATGAAAATGTCAAAAAACAAACAAACAAACAAAAAAATAATAAGCCAAATGGTTGCAAACTGAAGGGGGAGATGTGTGCCCAGCACCCCTCTGTCAGTCGGCATGGAGCGTAATTGGCATGAAATGCACAGTCCAGAATAAACTGGAAGCCTATGTTTGGCATGGCTGCTGACTATAAACTTCAGATGGTGCCAGGCAAAGTTTTGTCCCCTGCTCCAGTTTTAAGGCATTCTATTTATTGTGCACATTCACAACTCTTCCCAAAAAAGCTATTAAAGCAAAAAATACCCTACCAGTGCAGAGATATATGGCAATGGTGAGTGCCTACAGTATAAAAGCTAAACACTATACCCAAAATCTCTTAGGCACGGACACCATTCGGCTATACATCAGTCTGCACTGGAAATAGAAGCCCTTTAAATTTCTCATGGATTTTACCAGTAAGAAATGGTGGCTTGAAGAGCGAGCACTTAATCTTAACATGATGACACCGCAAACCTCAATAGCCTTGAACGGCCTTTCATTCCTAATAAAAAAGATGCTGTGCTAATACACATGGCAATATTCAAGGCATAAGGCTTCATAAATGAGAGCTTCTGGTGACCAGCTTTAGTACCCATTTACCTCTGATGAAAACAGAAAATGCAAAACAGCACATCAGATTCCCAGGGAGAGCGCGCGGGTATGGAGTAAGTTTCTGGAGGCCCCTATCCTAAAAGTCTGGTAGATGAGGGGTAAACATAGAGGAAATGGGGGAGGCTGGGGATGGAGGTCTATGGGGTGAGGTGGTGATGAGAATTTCGGGTGAAGCCACATGGCAGAAATTGAGATGAAATGTGCCACTAACCTGTGAGAGATCTGGGATGTCAACCTGATCAATTCCAACTTGCTGTGACACAAAAAAAGGAAAAGAGGGAGCAGAACAAAAAATAAAAAAAAGAAAAACAATGTGGAACCAAAAGGATCAAACAAAAAGAAAACAAAACAAAAATCAGAAAAGAGGTATGTGGAGGAGGGAGGAAGAATAAAGAAAAAGAGCCATTACTCCATGCAGCGTTTGTGTGGTGGTTAAAGAAAATATGGACAACTGCATGTACAAAGAGATAGATAACAAGGATTTGGATGTTGGCTTCATGGGTGAGAAAACAATGAAATGCCATTTTTGGTCATGTGAACGGAGATGAGATATTCATGACTAGGTGAGAAACATCCAAAAGAAACACACAACTAATGTTGACTTTGAAAAAAAAAGGACAAGAAAAAATGGCATACACACATCGTTATACAAATAAAGAAATGCGCTCTTAAAGTCAACTTTAGTCTGTTTTTGGATAGCACTGCACCCAGTTCCTGAAGAGACATATTACTTAGCCAAAAAAGACAAAATAATAAAACATAATCTAGAAATCAAGCAGGATGTGCAGAATTCTTTTTTTTTGTTCCAAAAAATACCTCCATACACAGCAAGACATTACGATTTAGAAACAAACAAACAAATAAATAAATAAAAAGGAACGGCTAAATTCCAGCCATGCGGCACAGTTGTCAAAAAAAAAAGAAGAAAAAAAAAAGGATTGGCTTTAATGCATACTCATTTTCTAAAGGCAGAGGACGACATTACTGCACGTTTATCCATCAACCTTTTAGATACAAAACACTACAAAGTCCTCACTCATACAGTATCTGATCACAGTCAGAGATCTTCCATGTTGACAACTGTGCCCTGCATTTGGACTGCAAAACTGTTTCTTTTTTTTTCTCTTTTTTTCTTTCTGCAAAGTTAAGTCAAAAGACTGAAATAGTTGGTGTTCATACGAATAACACATCAATCACTGTTCTTATTGTTGCTGAGATAGACTGAGAGACATCTTGCTAACGCATGCAGTGCAGGCAGCAGAACAGGCAGAATGAAGGGGAACCTTTGGTAAAAGTTGAACCAAAAGCCAAGAGGGGCAGTAATCAGAAAAAAAGGGCATCAATGCCCGACCAAACCCATGCATTGAGTGTATTCAGAAACATTTTACCTCTGCCACTTTGAGAAACTCTGAGAGCTTGGTCATCCTGATAAGAAACCTCTTGTATATTTCCAAGGCTTCTTTGCACTGGTGCTTCTTCATATCAAAATATTTCTCTTTGAAACGAAACAAAGAATTTAGTACAACACTGCATCTACACATAATCAATTTCATTCGCTATAATGTCTTATACCACAGTACTGACGAATTCTTGAATCTGAATGGTTGATTTATTTTAGAATTCTGGCTTCAAATATCCAGATTAAACTGTATTATGCACTTGTTTTAGCTATTTCACAGGATGGATGCTTTGTATGGTCTAAATCTAATAATTATCATATTACTGTAGTTATGTTTCATTGCAGTGGTAGCACAGTGGTTAAGGCATTGGACAATGGATCAGAAAAACCCAGATTCAAACCTCAGCACTATCAAGTTGCCACCGTTGGGCCCTTGAGCAAGGTCCTTAATCCTCAAAAGCTCAGATGAAATAAAATGTGAGTCGCTTTGGATAAGGGCATCTACCAAATGCTGTAAATGTAATGTAAATGTAAATCTAATATTCACTCACTCATAGTCTATACCGCTTTATCCTGTATACAGCGGCGTGGGAGGACTAGAGCCTATAGGACACAAGGTGGGATACACCCTGGACAGGGTGACAATCCATCACAGGGCACACATACTGTATAAACACACTCACGTGCTCATTCACACACTAATTTGGGAACACCAATTAGCCTAATCCGCATGTCTTTGGATTGTGGGAGGAAACCACGGAGGAAACCAATCAAGCACGGGGAGAACATGCAAAGTTCCAGCACACAGACCCGAAGAGGGAATCGAACCCTGGAAGTGCAAGGCTAACCACTAAGCCACTGAAATCTTAAAATAATAATTTTTATTATATTTCATTTCTACGTAACAAAGAAAAATATGTTTTTTGTAAATAATTGTTTATTTACAATTATTGAAAGGTTTCTCCTGTATTAGTAATTTTCCTACCAATGATTTTGATTTCTGGTTTCTCGGTGCAAGCACAATATATTAGTTTTATGTCTAAGTGAAAATAGAGAGGATGATAAGGGAATGATAATGATTTATAGCTGCTATATTATGAGCAATAACAGTTGTGCAGGGGTTCCACAACATAAAATGTAACTATAAACAGTGAAAATCATTACAATCTTTAATAAAATAATGCAATCAATAGGCCAATGCTGTGGTATAAGAGGAACAAAACACTTCAAGTTCCAATCCATCCACCCATTACTGATGATAGTCTTCAAATAAACAGCAACATAGGTGACACCAGAAATACCAAAAACGACTATAGATGCAAACATGGGACTATACTGTATTACCTAGAAGGTTAATAACACCCTCGTTGTAAGCAGCAAATATGCGAATAGAGTCCTTGAAGAGCAGCATGAAGGCACCATTGATCACACCGTTGGTCAGTACATTAGAGGTGGCCTGGAGGGAAAATTAGAGTAATGCATTTAAGTGCAAATGTTTGTCAAAGTCCTCAGGAAGACAATGAAATACAAGTTATGCCAAAGGGCACTTTGTCTATCAGAGTTTCTTCAAGTACTGTTGTATGTGCGGCCACACCTTTTGTCCATATGATATTGAGGATATTTTATTTTTTAAGCTCAAAAACCATAAGCAATATAAACCATTGCACCTTGCACATAGTGTAGCCAAAAGTATATGGACACCCACTCAATTATAACCTTTTTTTGTCTGTTCCAGACACTTTTCTGTTATAATAAGCTTGACTCTTTTGGAAAGGCTTTCCACTGGATTTTGGAGTATTTTGGAGATTTTTTTTGTCTACTCAGCCACAAGAGCAGTAATGAGCTCAGACACTGATGTCTGACAGGGAGAACACGGGATTCAGTCGACATTGCAGTTTATCCCAAAGGTAGCTTTGGGGTTCTTCCATTCCAAACCTTGTCTTCATGGAACTTACTATGTGCTCAGGGGCACCATCATTCTGGAAAAGGTTTGGGGCACCTTTGCAAAATCTTAACATGTGGCAGCATACAAATATAGTTTATATATACAGTCCAATCACACAACTGTTTAGTTCCAATCCTGTGAACTCCATCACATTGCCTGCATATAGAAATGCTCTTACTTTCACTATTAAACTTAGTATGGTTTTTATTGTTGATTTTTTGTACCATGCAATTCACCAACTGATCACTAGTCATGATTTTTTTCTGATCACATCTCTTACCCAATGTTGATGGTTAAGCACTATCCTTCCAGATTTTGACAATCTGTTAAAGGGTTCTTTACCCAGTTCCAGTCATTTCAAATCTCCTTAGTTGTTTTCTTCGCTTGATGCAGTCCAATAATTTGGCCCTCCTGGAATGTTGACTTATTTTGGCAAACAGGTAAGAGTCTTCCACTGGATTTTTACTACGGTGATTAATATGGTTCAGCTGCTAACAAGTTATTTAACCCTAACTGATTCCCATTTCTCAAACAACCTTGTTAGAAGACATATCTTTTGGTTGTGATCAAGATGCTACTTTTTTTCAGAAGGGTCAATTTATTGTCCTGCATCAAGCAGAAAAGAAAACAACTAAGGAGATTGCTGCAGTTGGGTTAAGAACTGTCCAATGCATTATTAAAACCTGTAAGAATATTGATGAACCATTATCTTCTAGCAAGAAATGTGGTTGAAATTTATTTTGAATGATTGGAACCGGAGATCATTTAGACCAGGGGTCAGCAACCTTAAACACTCAAAGAGCCATTTGGACTCGTTTCCTATACAAAAAGAAAGCCACAAAACCCTTTTGACATCTAAAATGAAGATAACTCTGCACATCGTTTTTCACCTTTATGCTTTGTATAAAAAAGCTGTAGTGTGTTGCCTTTATGAAGTCAATGCACTGCTATAGAGAAAATGTTATTTCTGCATGCAACAAAAACATTTTATTATTTTTTAAATAAAAAGGTGAACCTAGATTTTCCACCTGCTAACCAAAAATGCCGTCTGCTTCTGTATGCCATCAGCCTTTTATTGCAGGTACTGTAGCGTGCAGTCAGCTGTCAACCTGAATGAAACCAGGGCTTGAAAAGCTCAATAAATCACATGCCGGTGGGTGTCGCACTTCGGCAGTTGTGACGCATTTTTTGAGGGACCAAAAATTAAACACACTTTATTTTAATGTTACAAGATCACCATGATATTCAAATTTATAATTACATTATAATTACTAACTAATAAATTTAAATTAAAAACTTATTATGTAATTTCCAAAGTCGCAACAGAGGGATGAAAGAGCCACATGCCGACCCCTAACTTTTGAACGTTTGGTGAAATTAAATCGTAAAACATTGCTATTTTAAATAGTTAAAGTAACAGCATTTCCACACTCACAACGGGAAAAGAACTCAATGGACTGGGACTAAACAGCTGTGTAGCCTTAAGAAACCACTTAGCATGGTTTATGAATCTCATCAGAAAAAAGGGCACCCTATGTAGCAATGTTATGTACCCAAAAATTAGGTCAGATGACTACCTGAATATAACGAGTGGCCAGGTTTTCCCATCAATGCATTTTTCGTCCCTGATACATATTGTAACCCCCATGCAGTTGAATTGGAAATCTAGGTATTGAGACCAAAATAGTTTATTTGTACCAGGCTGTAAAATTTTTTATTTCTGTTGTAAAGTCAGGCTTTTTAACATGGGGGTCATTGGGGATTGACACATTTTTGGAGCCAGCCCCCAGTGGACATTCATGCTCCTGCTGAGAAACTGCACTTCAGAATTGGCATCATTTTTCAAAACCAAAGGTTGCCCCTTGGTGGTGACACAAAGTACAAAGTCAGCAGGATGTAAATAGCTACAAATCTAAAGCTGATTTTAAACATTTCTGACAAGGCATACATCAGACACTGAGAGACTTTACCATGGTTCCTCTGCTCTCAATCGGTCTACACATTTTACATCTGAGAAACCATGGTAAAGCCTCTCAGTGTCTGATGTAATGTATAAAAATATTTTACCATAGATAATACAATTTATAGAACGGGTTTTAATCCACTGTCACACCTCTCAAGCATGTTTACCTCAAAGTCTAGCAGGGCATCCAGCTGAGTTTGAATGATAGGGAGGGTCTTCATCAGCTTCTCTGTGCTCATGGTGCGCATCACACCATCAATCCTACAGGACAATGATAGCTTACAGGAGCGTGCACAGAACTATCAATAAAAGTATGCCTATAAAAGGATCCTCTGGCTTGTTGAGTTTTACAAAAAAAATAAAAATCTATCGTTACTCACCCCCTTTTCATCTTGGTAAAGTCAACTGCCACCAACCTGTAGGACATTGCCCGTTCATTAAGATATCTGCTATATCGTCTGATGTAGGTGGACATGTCATAACCTGTGGAAAATAAATAATAAATGTAAGTGTTTTCATTCTATAACGACTGTCTGGACAGTGTGGTGTTATTTTAAAAAATCATACACACCTTGTAATGCCCCTTTATCTATGAAATTATTCAAGTTAAAGAGTGTGCTTCTGGATGCGAGGTATTGGATGAACCTCTATTTGAAGGAAAGAAATAAAATTCGTAAGAGAACTCTCTGCAGGTATGTTAGTACTGTACAACAGGACAAAACAGAATTTTGATTTAATGATTTAATGTTGTTGATAAAACATTGATATCATCATTTAAATAGCTTTTAACATGTTCAAATAAACTCAATCTTAAAAATGTCACAGCACATTAGTTAACCCAGTATGGACCTATAAATGGGATCGTTTATGCAATTTTATTCCTGCCCTGTAATTAAGCTCTTTGGTTACCAAGGCAACCTCGACAAGATTACCTTTTGGAACTACTGTATTTCAGATATTCAGCGTACACCATGGTAAGCCACTTTTTAAAATGTACTTCAATTTTTTTATCCAAATATTAAATAGTTATGCTTTCTAATTTGAGTTTTAAAAAATGCATAAATAACACATTTTAGTGCAATACATATGACACGCATGTTAGCTTAATCTTGGTTACTGTGAAAATGACTGCCAAAGGATTTTGAATATAATGGGTTTAAAAAATATTGAAATACTAAATTTTAGTACTTTTTTTTTTCCACTAGTGATGAACCTAACTTACTATAAAGAAAATTTTAAGACATTTTTACTCACCTTGGGAAAATTTTTTACAAGAATTGTACGTGTATATACCATGTTTAATGAAAACTGTTACCTGTTATTGCTCACTGTCATGTATAAGTGACATTCTCCAAGATCAAATATTCTATATTACAAGCAATTTAACAAATTTATTTGTGGATGCAGTAGGATTATAACACAAGTTCATTTTTTTCATAATGTGCCCGTAGAGGGTTAAAAAATCAAATACAATTACATTTGAACGATGCTGTTACTCTTACCTCATTGCCATACATCATAAGATGATGTGTGGTGATAAGAGTCTTGAACACCACAACCCAGCTTTGACTGGATGTCCTCTCAATCAGCGTGTCGGCCAGATGAGGTATACTCACACTCAGCTCATTGGTGCAATGCATCAAATCTGGTCATTGCACAGAAACAAAGAGAAATAACAGTAACGAAAGAATACTACAAAGAAAAAAAAAAACAGACACATATCTTTTTGTGTTGCTGAGAATGCCAATGCGAACGTCTTTCCTAACATCCCTGAGGCTTACCTCTGTCCTAAACTTGTTAACCGAGAGCTTAATTGATTACCTGGTCCCTTAATCAACTATCTTACGAAGTTATTTTTGAATTAAAGGAAAACGCATCTTGGTTTATGAGGTCGATGGACCTTCCACAGCTGACCCTTCTAGGCATGTCATCAGCAAACAGTGGAAAATTTTTTGGGGGGGGATTTAATTTACTCTGGCTAGCTAGAAAGTAAATTCTTGTCTGAAATATCTTAACAGTTCCCTTTTGGAGAATGAATGGTAATATTCAATAAGCCTAGGGTTTATTTATTCATGAAACATCCATTGAGTGAGGACTTTTTGCAGGCCAAAGTAATTGGAGAGAGGAAAATGGTACAATATTTTAGGACCCTGAAGCAAGTGGAGGTTTAATGATCTTACTCAGAAACAAAATCTTCATTCCACGGTGTACAGATCTACTGCACAAGCCAAGAGCACATGTGCATTATATAGTGTAGCCAAGCTTGAGACTGAATGCACTGTTTGCAGCTTTTTCTGACTACTGCTCTTAAAAAAACAACAGCTTGATGAAAGATGAATAACTCAAAGTTTTCCTAGAGAATTAAGCAGCT